>JANEHK010001718.1:0-11662 GCA_025960845.1 Tachycineta bicolor | reverse complement strand
GGGCAGCTGCTAAATGAGAAGCACCACAGTACAAAGGTCATTCACTCATGAGAAAACAAAACCTCAGAGAGCAAAGTCTGCACTCAATGTCAGCATGGCACAGTGTTAAGACACAAAAAAAGCGAGCGTGCTGCAGCAACGACACACTGATAGCTTTGTGCTGGCAGAGCACCTCTAGGAGGTTTTCCTCTAGAAGTTTCGAAAAAAGCCTCTCCAAAGCAGCTGCACTATGGAGGCAGCAAGGAGCTAGAGTAAGTGATCTGTCTCTTGGCCTAGTCCCAACGAAGGAAGAACAACCAGAGCCGGAACTTTGTGCCTCCTGTATGCTGGGCTGAAGCAGGAAGGCACCTGAGAAGTGAGGAGTGAATCTCAGTTTGCAGATTTTGGCAAGTACATTGCAAAGATGTTACCTACCAGCTCCATCACAAGCACACTTGGACACAGCACACTTCCCCAGATTCATCAATTTCCATCTCATTATGAATGTTGGGAGTGTTATTGTTTGAAAGCAAAGCAGTGGGAGATCCCAAGTCAGAAATAAAATTTAATAGGAAAATTAAAATAAATGCAATAATACAGAAACACTGACAGAGTCAGAATACAACCTGACACCCTGTTGGTCAGGGTGTTGGAGGCAGTCGGATTAAATGGTGGCTGCAGTCCTCTTGAAGTGATAGATGAGTTTCTTTTGAAGCAATGATCCTGTAGAAGGGTTTGATCTTCCTCTGAAAGTCCAGTGGTGGTTATGGAGCTCTTGTCCTCTGGGAATTCAGAGAATAAGGCTGACTGTGGTGTTCAAAACCACAGATTATATCCAGGTAGGAATGCTTGGTTCCTCCCCCTGGGTTCAGCATCTCACAATGGGATGATGTAATTTTATCAGTCATGCAGCGAGACTCAAAGGCCCATTAACAGAAGTTATCCCCTGGAGTTATCGGGGATGAGTCAGGAAGGAGATAAGGACCACTGCCCCACCTGGTTTTAACAGCTTATGAAGACAGTGATAGAATACATATTTTTGGGTACATCTTACATTGTAACCTAAAACAGGGGGTTATGGCGTTTATATGCAGTTTTCTCATGTTTAAACCACTCCAAAGGGACAGCTCTTGACAGGGCATTGTGGGCTGGGAATCAGGCTATGGAAGACAGTCCTGCCTGGTGAGTCACCTGCGCCAGGGAGCAGAACACAGGAAGCTTGCTCTTGCCGTGCTAGTGCAAGGGCACAAAGGCATGATCCTAACAGTGACACTGCTTGTGTTGCTCACCTGGAAAGATTGCCAAGGACACCCAGCCCAGCCTGCTGAGCCAACAAGGGATCAAGTTCACCTCTACTATAATTTTGGTATGTTGGCCAAGGCTCCAGGGAAGAAGCTACCTGGAAAGTTGCTTCCTGTCGGACACTGAACCTGCTGCAGTGTGTTTTCCTCCCATAGTGTAGGATACCATAACAAATGGCAGCTTGGACACATTTGTTCCTTAGGGCAGCCCCCATCATGCTGCACACCTGACAACTCCTTGCATCTCCCACTCTGGAAGACAACCGGCATCAGAGACTTCACCACCCTCCTGGGAAAATCTACTGCAGGCCTTCTCTGGTCACAGGGCTTACTTACCATCCTTCTTTCCTTCCCTTAAGTCTCACGACTGGCTTTTCCTTGAAGGCAGCAGAAGCCTGAGCACTGGAGGGACGCTTAGAGCCTCTCTGTCCACAATCCTTGGTACATACCAGCTTTTGCCTAAGCCAGCTGTGTCTGCTTGCCAGGAGGAGTTCTGCTAGCTTAAAATCCACCAGTTTACTCAGCAGCTGTGTGCTGTGTCCCTTTCCTGGATTCTGCAGTCTGTTCAAATTTTGCTATGTGAAATTATTCCCTAATCATTTGTCTACATTGAAAAAAGAGTGTGCTTGAATTCCTCCTTTTCTTGCAGGCCCTAGGGTTGCTGATGACCTCTGATAGGAGGTCCAGAGGCAAGGAGATGTTTCGCTCATGTCCTCTCAGCATGGCAGAGATGTTGGCAATGGAGAAAGAGCAATGGACATAAAGTGATGCCTTCAGCAATCTCAATACCTTTACAGCTTACCTTGTGTTTTCCTTCAGTCCTCAAGCTCCACTTAAGTAGAAGAGAGCCCTTAGCAAGCGTATGAAAGTAGGATTTGGGTAGGACCCAGACCTGAGGCTTTCCTTTGAAGAGTGATCTTTCAGCCTGACTGAGAACAAGGCACAGTACCCATGGGACAAAGGATTTGAACAAGAATCCAGCACAGCAGAAGTCAGGGGATAAACACCACTGGGAAAACACTGAAGTAAGCCCACTGAGAAGTTAGACAGGTCAAGACATTCAAGCTGGGGTAACTGACCTGCCCACTGACTTTCCTGCCCACAGTTAGTGCTGAATGCAGCAATACTCGCTGTTTGCAGAGCTGTATTTCAAGTCTGTCAGTCTGCTTTGCTCACAGCACCTGCTATGCAGAATGAGCCAGTACCAGCTCAAAGCCTGAGAAAGAAGCTGCAGGTGTCTAAAGAAGTTCAGTGTTCCTCAGAGCACTGGGGAGCATAAGAAATTGGAGAAGCCTTGGAAAAGCCATCAGAATTGTCGGGGGCATAGAGGCTGATGGGGCTTTGTTAGAAAAAACCCAGCCAAAAGAGAGCAAAAGAGAAAGAATGCTTTATTTCAGATGCTGGTGTACATCAACATTGCACCTAACAGAAACATCTAGAACAATAAGCATGCCAGGAACTTTCCAATCCTTAGCTGTACACAATCCAGAATAAGATATGAAAAATAGTGAATGTGCACATATACATTTTCTGATGAGGAGAGTGTACAAATTAAACTAAAGTGAAGTACAATCCTTATAAAGCAAACCCCTCTTTAATGAGCTGCCGTGATCTTAGGAGGGCATTTTGTGGAACATGTGGTTATTTAGCATCACACATTGATTAATTAATTCTGTCTCAGCCTTTGCCATGCAAGTTCCCCATGTTGCTTAATCTTCTGAACACATCTCAAGGTAGAAGGGAAGCAACTCCAGTAAGGACAAACTCCCTGCTGAGCCAGACAACTGCAATATGAGGATTAACTGAGTCCTGTCCTTCCTGCTTTCATCATGACTAATGACTGTTCAGAACATGTTTAGTGCTCCTCTGGTAGGAGCACTCCTCTCAACAGGTAGGAACCAAATCAGTCATTGGTAAATAAGTAAAAGAAGCCAAAGACCCCACTCAGCAGCCTTTTTGTTTGGGGAAAGTCCCTCATTCAACCAATTCCAAACACCTCCACAGTCCACAGAGATGTGCTTTAAAGCCAGGAATAATATAAATGGAAGCAGACCATAACTTTAAGGACTCTGATCTTGAAACAAACTTAGCAGATGTGCAGGAAAAGAAAGTTTTCATTACCCATCTGGCACCTTGGCAGCTAACAAGAGAGATCGAGGGACACACCACCACTACAAACTCATGACTGTTCTGACCCAACGCAAGAAACGGGACAGTTTGGTATAGACACCATATTTGCCTTTCCTTGCACATCCTTCACCCCAGCTAACAATTCCAGTAACAAAATAAGTGTCCTTATATCTGGTCACGTGGGGGCCACCACTGTCTCCTTGGCAAGCATCTTTTTCCTCTGTATCATAACCAGCACAGAACATATTCTCAGTTAATGGAAAGTTAGTGGATTGCTTGCAAGTGCTCCTATTAACATAGGGGAGTTCAAGCACCTTCAGTTTTTTTGGGAGTTTTCCCCCATCAGCTTCACGTCCAAAGCCACTAACCCTCCCAGATTTTTGGTTCATCAGAACTTCATTAGCAAAGTCTGCTTTCGGGAGACACGCTGCGATGACGTACTCTGAAAACCTGATAGGTTCCTTCAGCTTTAACAAGGCGATGTCATTATCGTAAGTCTCAATAATAAATTTGGAATGAACAAGTATTTTGTCCACAGTATGCATTGATTCATATGGCTCTTTCTTCTCTCTGTCCACTTCACCTGTACAAGAGTGTTAAAAGGGTCATAAGTGTGGAGAATTACAAAAAGCAGCAAAAAGGTAACAAACCTTAGTGAATCCAGAGTACAACTCACAGGATAATTAAGGCACAGAAGGTTAGGCACAACGGATACTCCCACCTCAGAGGAGTAAAAGAAATAATCACTCACCAACAACAACTTTGATTTCTTTGGACTGGTTCATACAATGAGCTGCAGTAAGTATAAAATTTTCATTCAGAATTGTTCCACCACAAAACTCTTCTCCTTCCTCGTTTAACAGAACAGCCTGTGAATCAAAAAAGGTAAGTGCAGAAGGAAGAAGGGCAACTTAATGTTGATGAGCTATACAGCTATAACTGATACATGAGCCATAACTCATTTCTCTGGACACTACGGACGTGCTTCATGCACATGGCCCTCCAGGTCTCTCCTAGTATTGCATTCCCAGCTGCAGAGGCTACAGATTGACTTCTGCTGCTACAGAATCTCGATTGTCTTTATGTGAAGCTAACATTTGGCTTCCACATTACCTTACTCCCAGTGCTGAGTAATGTCCCTCAGGCACTGACTGAGTGAGCAGGCAGAGTGCAGACTCCACATCACGCCATCCCTTGGACTTACCCCCCGAAAGAATGTCCAAAATACAGGAATCCATTCTGGCTGGCCCAAACTCAAGAGTAAAACTGAGACACAAGGCTGTATTTGTGAAGCAAAACGCTGGCTTTATCTGGCATGCACTTAGGTGTGCTGCCCGAGTGGATGGTCTCAGACAGAACCAGATTGTAACCTGCAAAAATGGCCTGGGACACCAGCATGGCCCCAAAGTCCTCTCTGGGGACAGGGTAGGCAGCTCCATCTAAAACAGCACAAAGCCTTTTGTTTTGACACCGCGAGGCTGCAGTTGGCAGAACAGCACATCCAAGTGCCCAGGGTCACACAGTTCAGCTACGTCTCGCTGCCACGGGCACACAGCATGGGTCACGTTCAGAAGGCAACCAGCTGGAAGGAGCCACTGCTCACCTTCCCTCAGAGACACGCTCTGCCCACACACTGGGAAAAACCTCCTCCACTTACCTGCCATGGGCATTGGCCAGGAGGACACTCATCCCCACCAACTATCCTGGTATCGACATATGGAGTCTTGCCGCTTGTTCTGTTGTCAGGTGGAGGGGTTGGGCTTTCTGTGGTAATTGCAAAGTACTCCTCTGTGCTTGTTTCGTTTGCAGGAGGGTCTTCTTGATCAGTCGTTCCATTGCTATAGTCAGCAGGTGAAAGAACAGACCTTTTTTTCCTTCCCACAAAAACTTTTCCACAAGGGTATTTTACTGTAAAGAGAATGATGCTAAAATTGAAGATGGAGGGAAACACCAGCAAAAGAAGAAACTCCTTGGAAATACCATTTCACTACATATAGTGTCGCTTCCTTATATTCCAGACATAGCAAAACCTTGGCACATGCAACCAAGAAGACCATATGGTCTGAAAAATGAGTGCTATTTTCTCATCATGAAACCTCTCCTTCAGCTTCCATCTCATGATCATGTTTTGAAAGTATTTAAAATTTAATACATCATCTTTAGTTATTTACATTGATATATTCATGTAGTTCCTTTTAATAAAATATACTTAATTTTGGAAACTGAGTGAACTGCTTTATTTCAGGAATAATATGGCTAATGACAGCAATTTGTTATTAGCTATAAAGTATATAAAACCTGACATGATATCTAAATGGTTCACTTACCCCTCTCCTGTGGTATTTTGAAATGCAACAAAATTGTACATATGTACATACTGGTAATCATAATTATCCAATCTCTTCAGTTGTGAGTTGATAAGGTTATCAGCAATCTAAAGTATGAATTTTTTGCCAGCTGCTCTTTCATATGGCCTGTAAGTGTTTATGCAGAGATCCTACTTTGATCACTTTTCTCAGTGTGGTCTCACCTTGAGTCCCATGAACAGTTTTTGCTGTCTAAATATAAGAAAGATATAAAGCTCTTAGAGAGCATCCAAATAAGGGGAACAAAGACAGTAAAGGGCCTTGAGGGCAAGCTGTATGAGGAGTGTCTGAGATCACTTGGTCTGTTCAGCCTGGAGGAGTCTGAGGGGAGACCACATTGTGGTCTACAATTTTCTCCTGAGGGGAAGAGGAGGGGAAAGCACTAATCTCTTCTCTGGTGACCACGGATAGGACACAGAATTACAGAATTCTTTAGGCTGAGAAAGACCTCCAAGATCATTGAATTCAACCTTTGACAGATCACCACCTCATTAACCAGACTATAGCTCTAAGTGCCACATTTGGTTGTGTTGCCCTGAGATTTTCAGCCTTCTGATTGTTTGCATTTTTGTAGTGGAGTTTTCTCACGCATTGTAACAAACAAAGTGATTGTTTTTGCATTCCTCCTTGGAGAAGGGACAATTGATGGACTTCTAGTTTGACCAGTGGGGTCGGAGAGGTGGCAACCTCATTCTCCAATCCCTGGTCATTGTCCAGAATCTATATAAATTGATGTCGAGAAATAAACCTTCCTTCTTTTTGCTCTGACTACAGACTGTATGAGTAACATTCTTTTGTTTCCTCTAGCAACATGATTGTTTCTTCTCCAGGGACTGTGATCCCACCACTTCCCTGGGCAGTCCATTCCAGTGCTGGACAGCCCTTTCCATGAAGAAACCTGAGAGAATGGCAGGAAGCTGTGTCAATGGAGGTTTAGGTTGTATATTACCAACCAAGAGGGTGGTTGGGCACTGGAACAGGTGGCCCAGGGATGTGGTCAAGGCTCCAAGCCTGGCAGAGTTCAAGAAGTGCACGGACAATGCTCTCAGGCACATGGAGTTATTCTTGGGGTAGTCTAGTAATAGACCAGGAATTGGACTTTCACAATCATTGAGGATTCTTTTCAAAACAGGATATTCTGCGATTCTATGATTTATTTTTTTTTCTCTTCTTAACAGTAGAATTTACTCTAACAAGCATCGTTGGAATTCTGGAAACTGAGACTTTTAGGTTTTCTATGTTAAAAGGCACTGACCCTCAAGCAAGCACTACATTTGACCTAAGGCTGTGAAACAGGTTTCCGAAATTGAGTGATAGCACTGGGGTTGTGAGCGTGTAGTTTGGATGGTATTGTGTAATCCCACAGGGTGAAAGGTTTGGAATTTGAGGTTTTGGCGTATAGTAATATATTTGGGGCAATATGGAGGATTTAGGGCATTGACTAAGTCCTTCTTCACCTTCTTCTTCATGATTTTGGGTGGGTTTCTCTAAATGGGTGAAAAAGGTCCACATTGCGGACCTTGGGTGGTCGGTTATTGGATTAAAAGTATAAATAATATAGATGTCATCTTGTTATTGGGTAATTAGCACTTTAAAAACTTTGGAAAGTGTTAGAGGTACTCTATTTTCTACCGTGTTAGTTAGAGCTCATGACTCATGAGACTGTACTATAGATAAGAATTAATAAACACTGAATCCGAACATGGAACTGCAACTCCCGTGTATTAATTCCGGCCCTAACACAGAGAGAAGAAGAAAAAAAAAACTCACAAGGTCTCAATTGAGAACCCTGTTTTTGAAAGGGTTCAAGATCACTTAGATTTTGATCCACTCCATCACAAATACCTCACAAATGGAAGGCTTTGGAAACACAAATCTCTTGGCCTCACTCTTGAGTCTAAGTCATGTAGGATACCGGTGATTCAAAAGACATTCTTCAGCTGTAAACCAAGACATCCCTTAACTGTGAAACAAGTCTCACCACCACTGCTATTGCTCTATCTCGTGGCTTTGTACCTGTTGCAACACAGTGCTTGCCATCCTCTGCTAGAGCATACCCATCTGCACAGGAACACAACACATCCTTCCGTCCATCTCTTCGGACACTGCAGAACTGCTCACAGTCCCCGTTGTTTATTCTGCAGAACTTTGGTATGACTATAAAAGAGATGGTGGGAGAAAAACTACACATAAACACTGACTTCACAGAAAATCTCAAAGTTCTCCCAAACAAAACACAATCTTTTCGTATCTCCATCGGCCAAGCACCTGAAGCACCTTCTAGGAATGACTGATGTGGGTGCTGAACATCAGCTTGTGCCTTGCAAAGCAGCTGCATCCAGCCCACAAAAGCTACTTGCCAAGTCCAAGTGGGCCCAGTGGCCATGGCCTGCTGAGCTCAGAAAAGCAGAGACAAATTGTCAAGGGAAGAATGGACAAAACACTATCAGAGAACATAAATGTGTAAATCCTCACACAATTCCCCCCTCCTGCCCTAAAAAACCCAACTCCCTTTGGTCTTGTGACTGAACCTGAGTTCCACACTCCCACTCTTACTTCTGGGCTAGTGATACACCCTCCCATGGCAAGGTCACGATGGCAGCTCTATGCCACAGAAGTGAGCCCCAGGAAAGGTTTCCATGCAAAACATGCTTCCTTGGAAGGCTCCCTGGGAAGTTCACCGCCACAGTCCTCCAAAACAGAAACTTACCAAATTCACAGTTCTTGCCTTGATAACCATCCAAGCACGTGCAAGTGTAGGAACCAATTCCATCTTTACAGTGGCCACCATAGTGACAAGGATTTGAACTGCATTGGTTCCCATCTACAAAAACAAACCAAAACCCAAATTATCAGAAGTCTGCAAGCATCTTCAATGAACATGGAAGGGCTCTTAGTTTTCTTAAGCCATCTTTCATCCTTCCTTTCAAAATATAGGTCCTGTGAGTTGCCACATTCCAGATGGAACAAACAGCATAAATGCAATCATCCCAAACCTACAATGATTCATCCATGTATCCTCAGTTTTGCAATCTCCTTTTGGAGGCCCCTGTATGAGAGTGTGTACACAAGTCTTTTTTTGTGGGAAGATAAAGTAATACATAGTGGTCAGATTCTACATATCTTACAGTGAATCTTGTAAAACCAGATAGGACATTTTTACATTGCAACTCCTGGCTAAAAACCATCAACTTTTATTTCCTTGAAGGTCATCTCAGGCCTTCTCCATGTCTTTTGCCTGCAGAGCTGTTCATTTAAAGACACAGATAGTGGCATATTAAAGAGATGCTAATAAAACCTTCAAATTTACAAAATCGAGCTAAATTCACATGAGCAGGGAAAATTTCTGTACTGCTTAGAACACCAAAATTTTCCCACTGTATCCACCGAGGTACAAGCTTGAGCTTGAAATTATTACCTCTTACCTCATGCTGCCCACATCTATGCTGGCATCTTCAGTTCTGCAGCCTTTCTTGCCTTCCCAGACACAACTGGCTGACCTGACTCCAGGGCCCCAGCCACACATATCTCATAAACTCAGTTACATGGAGGACAGGGAGGTAACTCTGCATTTGGAGACACATTTAATGTAGCAGGTCCTTCTCCCAACCCATCTCATCCCTTCTCTGGTGCTCACTGACATGGTCTTTCCCATTTAGTGCTCTGCTGCAAAAGATGTGTTCCCCCCTCGCACATGTTCTCTGGGATGCACTGTTTCATACAAGAAGTATGATATCCAGAAAAGTTACACTTGGTAAATAATTCATTGCTTTGGACAGGATAAATTTCAAATTTCTAAATGTTACCACCTGTTCTGCCTGTTTGGAGCAGGGTCAGAATAGGGGGGATGATTTATTTTGTCAAGTACAGCTGTGATGTTTGTTTGGCGAATCAGAAAATCACAGCATCATATAGGGTAGGGTTCCTGTTCTCCTCTGGACAGTTAAATACTGTTGGCATCATTTTATCCTTCAGCAGCTTACAAATGGATAATAAGGATGGTTTAATTATCACATCTCTTGAGAAAATGAAGAATAGTCCTTTAATTGTGCTTAGCATTTGAAAACACTACATGTCAATATACTGACCCCATAATTTACACTGACACAACTGTCAGTCCAAAATGGAATTCCCCATGTTCCTGAGCCCTGGATATCATTACATTACAGCTATCAAAGAGAAGCAAGGTGGGTGAGACAGCAGAGCTACTGGGTATTCACTCGTCCCCTGTCCCGCAAAGCAAAAAATATTGACAATATCTGCATGGTTTAGGCAAAGCAGCATAAAGTCAAGTTAAAACAAACACTCTACCTGTCTGCCTCATCTGCAGGAAAAGGAGGACAACAGGAAGAAGCCACATTGTTCCACGATGACCTGCCATGCCCATCCCCCGAGCTCACTGCACATCACCCACCGCTTTCTCTGCAGGGCTCTGGGGCAGCTGCTAAATGAGAAGCACCACAGTACAAAGGTCATTCACTCATGAGAAAACAAAACCTCAGAGAGCAAAGTCTGCACTCAATGTCAGCATGGCACAGTGTTAAGACACAAAAAAAGCGAGCGTGCTGCAGCAACGACACACTGATAGCTTTGTGCTGGCAGAGCACCTCTAGGAGGTTTTCCTCTAGAAGTTTCGAAAAAAGCCTCTCCAAAGCAGCTGCACTATGGAGGCAGCAAGGAGCTAGAGTAAGTGATCTGTCTCTTGGCCTAGTCCCAACGAAGGAAGAACAACCAGAGCCGGAACTTTGTGCCTCCTGTATGCTGGGCTGAAGCAGGAAGGCACCTGAGAAGTGAGGAGTGAATCTCAGTTTGCAGATTTTGGCAAGTACATTGCAAAGATGTTACCTACCAGCTCCATCACAAGCACACTTGGACACAGCACACTTCCCCAGATTCATCAATTTCCATCTCATTATGAATGTTGGGAGTGTTATTGTTTGAAAGCAAAGCAGTGGGAGATCCCAAGTCAGAAATAAAATTTAATAGGAAAATTAAAATAAATGCAATAATACAGAAACACTGACAGAGTCAGAATACAACCTGACACCCTGTTGGTCAGGGTGTTGGAGGCAGTCGGATTAAATGGTGGCTGCAGTCCTCTTGAAGTGATAGATGAGTTTCTTTTGAAGCAATGATCCTGTAGAAGGGTTTGATCTTCCTCTGAAAGTCCAGTGGTGGTTATGGAGCTCTTGTCCTCTGGGAATTCAGAGAATAAGGCTGACTGTGGTGTTCAAAACCACAGATTATATCCAGGTAGGAATGCTTGGTTCCTCCCCCTGGGTTCAGCATCTCACAATGGGATGATGTAATTTTATCAGTCATGCAGCGAGACTCAAAGGCCCATTAACAGAAGTTATCCCCTGGAGTTATCGGGGATGAGTCAGGAAGGAGATAAGGACCACTGCCCCACCTGGTTTTAACAGCTTATGAAGACAGTGATAGAATACATATTTTTGGGTACATCTTACATTGTAACCTAAAACAGGGGGTTATGGCGTTTATATGCAGTTTTCTCATGTTTAAACCACTCCAAAGGGACAGCTCTTGACAGGGCATTGTGGGCTGGGAATCAGGCTATGGAAGACAGTCCTGCCTGGTGAGTCACCTGCGCCAGGGAGCAGAACACAGGAAGCTTGCTCTTGCCGTGCTAGTGCAAGGGCACAAAGGCATGATCCTAACAGTGACACTGCTTGTGTTGCTCACCTGGAAAGATTGCCAAGGACACCCAGCCCAGCCTGCTGAGCCAACAAGGGATCAAGTTCACCTCTACTATAATTTTGGTATGTTGGCCAAGGCTCCAGGGAAGAAGCTACCTGGAAAGTTGCTTCCTGTCGGACACTGAACCTGCTGCAGTGTGTTTTCCTCCCATAGTGTAGGATACCATAA
>JANEHK010001716.1:0-11683 GCA_025960845.1 Tachycineta bicolor | reverse complement strand
TAAGAAAAATCGCATCCTGTGATTTTAGTAAATTTGCAAGCACAAATATTTGAATGATTTTTAGTATCTACTACTACATTTTTTACAAATACCATATCATGAGTAAATCTAAAGCATGCACAACCATTACCTATATATATATAAAAGGACTGTTTCTGTACCCTCGTTGATGAATTTCAAAATGACAGATATTTTACTTAGTGTCCAGACAAATATCTTGATCTATAACTGCATTACTTTCACAGATAAACCCTTGTTGTTCTCGGAAAACATAGGATTCTAAGTTAACAATTTGCCATTTCTCACCAATATGATGGGCCCATTCCCTATGCTCAGAAGGGTAGAGAATAGCTCCATCATGATTCAATCCTAATGCAATGATAGGGAATATCAAATGCACTGAGGCATTACATATGTTTTACACAAAAGCTGTGGCTGTGTTTGTAATGGGGTTGTAAGTAAAATTCACTGAGTTCCACCAGGATTGGAATTCTTTTTCAAAGTCAGTGGCATTATCCCAAATTATTTTCCAAATTTCAGTAGGAAAAGTGCCTTCTTCACCTTCTCTTATAATAGAGGCAGCAACTGACTGCATCCACAATTGTGCCTGGGTACAGCTGAGGGCCAAAGAAACATTGTTTTGTGTAGCACTGAGTGCATCAATTACCAATTTACGGTCATTCACACTTACCTTTTCCCAATTTGGTAATATGTTTGATAACAACCACTGATGTGTTCCCAAAGCCAAGAAGGACAACTGTAGTGGTTGTTGTAATTTAGTCAAGTCTCTAGTTGTGACGGCCAATTTATTCAGTATTCCTTCTGAATCAATACTATTTAGAATTCCCAATCCTGTTCCCATAACACCAGTTATGTCTCTATGCTGGCTTGAAGGCAAAACCAGCGAGAGACTCCAAGTCAGAAAAAAACCAGTTTAATAGGAGAGAAAAAAAAAGGCAAAATAAAATAAATAAAACACATGCAATGGTACAAAAGATCACTGCCAGAGTCAGAATACAACCTGAAACCGTGGTGGTAGCAGTCCAGATGAAGTGGTCTGGTTGAAGCAGTGATCCCACAGAAAGGTCTGGTAGCTCTTGTCCTCTGGGAATCCAGTGGGTAAGGCTGCCTGTGCTGTCCCAAATCCTAGATTCTATCCAGGTGGGAATGCTCGGCTCCTCCTCCTGGGCAGAGCATCTCAAAATGGGCTGATATCATTTTATCAGTCTTGCAATGGGTCCTTGATTGCTCATGAAACAGAGATAGCCCCTGGAGGCAGTTATCTATGAGTCACGCAGCACGGCATTGATGGGCCATTAACAGAAGATAGTTTGGAGGCAGGGGGCAAGGGAAACACTGCACAATTTAGTTTCAACATTTCATGTAGATGGTGATAGAATACATACTTTGGGCACACCTTACATTGTAACCTAGGAGACAGTCTCTAAGCGTCCGCTTTTTAAAAGAGTTCCACTTTCGCAACCAGACTGTCCAGCCTTCCAAGGAAGTCTGCAAGAAAGGTGAACAAGCTAGCTAATTTTATGAGACATTATTTTGCATCAGCAATTTGGCTTGCTTAAGAGACTATGCTGGATTGAACAGTATTTGTTGTTGTCCTGTCTTCCTAATTATATATGGTCCAATTTCAGAAATTCTCGGGCTAAGCATAACCCGTGGTTGGGTTGGAGTGTTGGTAATATGAGCTGTAGTAAATTGGGCTATAATATTGATTTTAAATTTAAAAGAAAGCCCTTGAGTATTTTTGGCCCAAAGACAAACTACTTCTACAGTTTGTGCTCGTGTGAAATTGTGCCAACCATCCTGCATGCTTGGGTGCGTGCGGACCTCTTTGTGCTTATATATTTGGTTTGTCAGAACACTGATGGAGGTTGCCTTACTGTAGGTGGTTCCATTAATCATTCGACACCCTATACTAATTCTATCTCCCACTGTCCCTTGAAGCTGCCAAGTTTTTTGTTTTTCCCATTCCTGCCTAGTATATACCTGATTTTAATGCATAACAACAGCTGAGAGGTTTAAGTCTTTCACATTTCCCATGGAGGCAGTAAAATGAACAAAAGCTTGGGACCAGGGCCATTCTGTATCATATTCAAAAAAGGGGTTTTCAGTCTCTTTCACCTGTTGGGGGTGACTACTGTACTCAGTGTGGGCTTTGTTAAAGGGTTTATCTTAAATTTGTAAACTAGACCTCTAAAACCCAACGGATACGTCAAGTTATTTAGCCAACAGCATGTCACATAAGTTGGTTTGACAAAACCAAAACTTTACCAACAATCAGTTGGTTCATTATTACAATCCCTTGGAATTGCAATATTCTTGGTTCTGGGGCCTGAAGTGTAATTACCCACATAATCTTGATGGCAGCACAGGGTAAGGGGAATTTGTTTAGTACAATTCCACTTTTCTGTAGGGTACAGTTCTGCTGTAGGGATATACAAATAATTTTTTCCACCTGCTTCTAAAAAATTTCCAGCAATTGTAGTGGAGGAGGCTTTCTCATGGAGAGATCCTTCCACTTTTCTGCATGCTATCAGATTTACTTCACCCACTGTTCCACTTTGGGTTTTGATCCACTCCTTCCGATCCCATCCCCACTCATTTAGATGGTATGCCTCAGAGCCATGCTGCACTACAGTTGCTTGGTTCAGATGGCGATCTTTGGGATAAGATCCTAAAACATTTGTGGGCTTGATGATAGCTCCAGACCATGGCCACTCCAAAGAATCCTGGCCGTGGTATTGTGGTAGGATGCAGAAAAATATCACCAGTTTTATCATGGTTCAGGTGATCCTCATGTCCCTCGGGGTTCTTCTGTAAAAGTAAACAACAGAAAAATCCTGCCACTAGGAGGCAGAGACAATGGTTAGAATGATGGAATTATCCAGCGTGGATTTATCCGATGCTCTTTCCCTAGGGCATCAGAGGCTACCCATGCATATTTATTCAGAGGGGATTTTAGTACTAGGGGTACTTCCCCTACAGTAGGAAGATCCACCAGAACCGGTTGTCCAGGGTAATGTGCAGGATCCTTGGGATCATCAGGTCGCTGTAGTGAAGGAATTATGCTTGGAGCTGTTGGGCAGAAAGCAGTAATTTTGGGACACCCGTTTAGTCCCCATCTACCATTCACTCCTTTAACTGCTTCCCATAACCGGACATCCCAATTTCCCTCCTGTGGTTTCAGAAGTTGTTTCAAGAGACCATTGGTCCTTTCTACGATCCCGTTAGCTTGAGGGTAGTCAGGGGTGTGAAAAATCCATTTAATTCCCTCACTTTTCACCCACTCCTGTACAACTCTAGCAGTGAAATGGGATCCACTATCAGACTGAATTTCCTGAAGTTTTGGGAATATTCCAAACCACTCCTGTAAAGGTGATGTCTCGGGGAGAAGCCAGAGTCAGTCACGCTCTTCACAGAAGTAATGGTGAATGCTCGTTTATTGAGGGTACACAGGGCTCTTTTATACCTATAATTCTTGTGCATAAGCTGTTCACATGGCATTTTGCTATTTGTTATTGGCTACCTCCTACGAGCCCTAAGAGGCTATACTATTGGCTAATGTTACCTGCATAAGCATTCCTTTGCAGTTACCTGTTTACAACTTTGTTCAGGGGCCAACGGCTTGTTCCCACACTCTTTGATCTTGGAGTGCTAAGGCAAAGAGCATTTTCCCAACACTGCAAGGCCTCTCTGTTTCTATCTCCAGAAATCCTTCTACAATTCCTGCTTTTTCTTTTGCACAAGCCAAGCATTAGTCATTGTCTTACACAACATATTCTTAATACAAGACATTACACAACTTAGTACTAATAATCCTATTAATACAAGTAATAATATAACAAACACTTGTTTAAAACCAAACTTCTACTATCCTGTAATCCCAAGGCTACTTAACTAATCTCTAAATGCACCATTGCTTTCTTTTAAATCAGGTAATTTTTTCTTCATTAATTGCAATCTTTTTGCGAATCGATCCAGAATGGTGAGACAGGTTCATGCAGCACATTCCTTCAAACTCTTCACACCCATGGTTATGTGCTAAAAGCAAAAATCAGTCGCAGCACCATTTTGCAAAACAGCATGATTAACACTGGTAACATCCACTGATAGCTCTTCTAAAATTTGACTAGTCACATTCAATTCTGATTTTGTCCAGCATGCTATCTGCTTCAATGTGGTCATTGCTCTGGTGGGTGTTGCTCTTGGTATAAACATGGATGTTAACACTGTCCTAGCCTGGGACCAGAATTTGGGATCTCCCACTTCTATACAATGAGCTAATTGAGGGGATCCTGCAACACTTGTTGACACCATGAGCAGAAGGCACGCAACACATGAGAGCGTTTTACCATGTGGGCTTGCCATATCCCTTTTTTAATGGCCCACACTGTCTGCACAAATCTCCAATCTGCCACTCCACCAAAATCTCCAGGAACAGGGTTAGGTATTCCCAACACTACCTGTGCTGCTTGATGAAAGGCACCAAGGGTACCACTATAGCAATGGTCACACAAACCACCCTCACGCCAAAGCTTTGGTGTCTCTCTCCCAAATTGTGCACCACAAACTCTGCAGCTCACTTCTATAACTATTACTCCCTGACACTGAGGACACTCTTTTTCTTGCCACTCATGCAAGTCCTGGGAAAGTTCCAATGATCCCAAGGGGCCTTGGTGACCAATAATGCACGCTACAACCCAGTCTGGGTCAGGAGGGTGTTGTTCACCAGCGGCCTCAACCACCACCTGTCTCAGCAAGGACTTGATGGTCCTTCTTCCTTCTTTTCCTCCTTGCCGGCAGAGTCCATTTACTCGGTTCCCATTGTGGTCCAGATGCAAAGCTCAAAGGCTTGAGTGCAGCTGTTGTCGAATTCGCCTCAGAGGTCTCCTGATCACTGACCAGCAGGTTTCAGAGTGACAGATTCCAGGGCCCTTGGAGATCTGTCAGTCTGGGATGAATTTGAGATCAGCTGCTCTGGCCAGAAGTGTTCCTCATCTTCTCGGGAGCTGACCATCTGGCTTTTTATCTTCAGAGGGCTTGCAGTGTTCACTGAGTGCAGAAGGCTTACTGTGACCCTGTTCAGCATGAAACCGCTTTGTCAGCAATGCACAAGTGAAAACCACCCCAGCTTGGCTCTTACTTGGCAGCTGCTGCAGCCACACGACTTAGTAAGATATCTTTGGGTTTTCACCAGGTTAAGTCTTTAGTAAATAAATTCCAAGTGGACACTAAACAAGTATTTCACTAAGAGATGATGAAATGTTAAAATTAAAAGCAAGTCAGACTGCAGCTGTAATTATACTACATTAGAAACTCCAGTTGGTGGGGATCCATTCACTATATAGAGAGAAATTAGTAATCAAGGTAATTACAAAGACAGAGCAATTGTTTCCTGCATGCTTTTCCAGGCTTGGAACCAACAGAGTTGACTACATGGAGAGTTGACTAGGGTGAACTTGGAACTCACTCTCTCAGACAGGAGACTAGTTCAGAAGTGTTACTGATAACAAAGAAGAAAAATTATACAACATTGATTATTACAAATTTATTATTATTGTTACTATTATAATTACTACTATTATTATTATTATTACTTTGTTCTCATCTGCTTTTAGCTTTTGTCTCTTACAAGTCTTCATCCATTCCTGTAGAAACCTAACTCCTTCTCCATTCCCCTCTGGTAGCTCCCATCCCTAGTGATGGTTCGAGTGCATGGGGCAGCCCTTGATGTGGAACACGTGGATGTGCAGGTGGGCAGCAATTCTGGCTGCACACGCTGGCACAGTATCGGAGCAGGTCAGACAGGGACAGGATCAGGGCAATCCAGAGGGCAATATACTTAACAATAAAGCTGTTAAAATGCTTGGTCAAGGAACAGCAGTGCTGGGCTTATGAATGCTGTGTCATATAAATACATTTCACTCTTGGCCATGTGGGCAACCACCAGCTGATTTGTGATCTTGGCAGACACAAAGCCAAAAGTCAGGGTGTAGAGGCAGAGATGCCTCTCAAAGAGCTGCACAGCAGATTTCTCGTAGATCATTGCAGCCGAGGCAATCACGGAGCCAATATGGAGAAAAGGTGAGAGGACACTTGCTCCTCCTAAGTGGATCTATTTTTGCCAGCTTCAGTTTGTACAGGAGAATATGGTTCCTGCCACAGTACAAAGAGCTGAGGGTATTTTCACCTGAATGTTCAGCATTGGAATCAGAGATTGCTAAAAAGGTGGTCTTCCAATCACTGCCAGTAAATGCATGATTATTATGAAGATTTGTACTTTAGTCACATCAATCATGCCGAAGTGCAGCGTTCTTGAGACGTACGTCTGTCAGTGTGCGCAGTAAAACATGAATGTCACAGCAAAACAACAGAAGAACATCCAGTCAGGGTTGGTGACCCACCTGCACAACAATACAAGTTCCCAAAACCACAAAGACTGTGGATAATGAATCACAGACATAATTAAAAAGCTCTCCTAACGGAGCGCTGCTATTTGTTCTTCTTGCTTGTTTTCCATGTGTAGCATTCTGGGAGGTGGAAAGACCACAAGCACAAGCAATGAATGTCCAGGAAGGCGCCTGCCCTGTATCTGTTGGGCAGTAACATACTAATAACAGAGATGTAAATATATTTATTAACAGTCTGATGATGGTGATCAGACTGGGGGCCATCCAGGCTGGAGAACTGATATCTGCAGTATGAATCCAATCTAACATTGTTCGAGCATTTTCAGAGATTTCAAGCCGTGCTCCTTTATTGTATGTGTGTGTGTGTGTGTGTGTGTGTGTGTGTGTATATATATATAATTTTTTTTTTTTTTGGCCTGTTGCAAAATTTTCCATTCATGCTGCTCACACACAGGATTGCCATCTCTGAACATGACAGGACACGCTACAAGACATGCCATGCGTCCTGCGGATTCCCACTGTCTTTCTAGGATAACATCACGTATAATTTTGGACCATCGAGTCATGGAGTGGGGGGCAGGCAAAGGCGTTGCCTGGGAACTACTTTCTGAAGTTTGTTCTAGCAATTGTTGCATTGGAGTTAACTGGGAGCTGAAAGATGTTGGCTCCTCCTGATTTTTAGCATTTATTGTAGATAGTTCTTTGGCTTTTTCCAGTAGCAGCTTAGTTGCTGCTTGCGCTTGCTCCTTCAGACGCTGCATCACCGCCTGAATTTGATCAGTCAGTTCTTTTAAAGCAATTGGGGGTTCTGCCGGGGATTCTGCTCCATCATCGAGGTCCTTCTCTAATTTGTCCAGCAGTGGAACAGCGTCTGGGGAAGGTGGTCAGCAGCAGGGATCACGGGTTCCCCTCTCTTGGTCGACCGGTGTCTCTTGGGGCACAGCTGAGAAAGGGGGGGCACATGGCACATGTGTTGTGGGAGTGGCAGCAGTGCAGGAGTGGCGGCGCCGGGGCCGTGCAGACCCCCGGGGGCCTCTTCCTCCTCATCCTGACTTGCTGTGGGGCAGGGGGCAGCGGCGCTCGGGTGACGGGGACGGTCTGCGGGCCGGGAGCAGCGAGCCGGGCATCAGCCAGCGACGGTGCCGGGGCGCCGGAGGCGGCAGGAGGGCACGGCAGGGGCCCCGCGGCACCTCCCCAACTTCACAGCATTGGGGTTGTAAAATGTCCATTTCCCTGCGCCCAGTTAATCAGCTTTTGCAGTACTTTTTCTGCTACTGTTTTTCCTTTCTCAGAGTATAATAATAAGCAACTTCAATGCGGCAGCAAATTTGCATTCCATGCTTGCCATTGTCAATGGGGCAGGGAAGGGAGTACTCAGCACCTTCCACCTTTTTTCAAGAAAACTGCCCCCTGTTCCCCTTACCAGCTCAGCCTCGCAATCTATATGCAAGGACAGCGAGCTTCTACCTCAATGCTGATGCATCTCTCGGCAGATCAGTGTCTGACTGCTATTTTCCAGAGGTCTCACCTCAATGCAGCTGCATCTGTCGGTGAATTCAGTGTCCAACCGCTCAGCATCCTACCGCTAATTTTCTCCTCTGGGTTGTCACCCCAAGGTCTGATGTTCAGCGCCAATTAAAGGTGATTTTGAAAAAGAAAAAAACACGGGGAACAGCCAGAGTCAAACACCTTCTTCACAGAAGTAGTGGTGAATGTTCATTTTATTGAGGGTACACAGGGTTCTTTTATAAATACATCATTCTAGTGCATAAGCTGTCCACACCCCATTTTGCTACATGTCATTGTCTATCTCCTCCTGTCCATGAGCTCCAGGCAGCTATACTATTGGCTAGTGTTATCTGCAGAAGCATTCCTTTGCAGTTACCTGTTTACACTTGGTTGAGGGGCCATCAGCTTGTTCCCAGGCTCTTCGTCCTGGTTCTCAGGCTCAACGTCCTTGACAGTGCTGAAACAACAGAACTTTCCAAGCACTGTAAGGCCTCTCTGTGTCTGTCTCCAAAAATCCTGCTACAGTCAAGGAACAAACAATCGTGCTTCAGCTGATTGTCATCAAAAACAATCCCAAGACGCTCCACAAACTGCAACAGCTCTGTGGTTCCATTAATTGGGTTCAACCCCTTCTTGGAATTTCCTCCGATGACCTTGCTCTGCTTTTTAACCTTCTGTGAGGGAGCTGCGAACTCAATTCTCCTAGGAGCTTGACCCCTGAGGCAAGAAAGGCAATTACCTGCATCCAAGAGGTTCTGTCAGCCTGACAGGCCCACAGGTATGATCCATCTTTGCCGTTTCTGCTTGCAGTGTTAAGTAGAGTCCCACATTGGAGTGGACTGATTTTTCAATGGGACCCAGGCTTAAAAGACCAGTTGCTCATCCTCAAATAGGTTTTCCTTCAAGCACAACCAACTAATACAGTAACCACACCGTAAGAAACCATGGCAGCAGTCATCTGTAAGGGCAGGGCTCGCTTCCACTCTCTTGTGGGGTGTGACTTTGCATGCATCTACATGCCATTGGCAACTACCGAGGAGCTGGAGTTTCTGCTCCAAAATAATGACAACCTTCAGTTTGCCCTAGAGATCTATCCAGGAAAAATTTCCATCCATATCCTAGCCACAAATTATTTAAAGCAGAACTTCATTTGGTTCCCAAATTCATTCAAGGTAAAACTCCTCTCGAAGATGTGACAGTCTTTACAGATGGCTCAGGGTCTTCTCATAAGTCAGTCATGACTTGGAAAGACACTGGGACACAGAAGTGGGAGTCTGACGTCCGAGTAGTGGAAGGATCTCCACAAATTGCTGAGATGGCAGCCGTCGTCAGGGCATTAGAGAAGTTCAAAGACCAACCGTTTAACCTAATCACAGATTCAGCATATGCAGCTGGTATAGCTATGAAGGCTGAACATGCCTTTTTAAAGGAAGTGTCAAATAGAAACCTTTATAATTTGCTTCCTAAACTGATTTATCTTATCTCCCACAGAAAGCAACCATATCATGTCATGCATGTGAGGTCGCACACTGACCTTCCCGGTGCTATCGTGGACGGCAACAAGAGAGCAGACGCACTGGCAATGGCGGCACAAACACCAGCCCTCCCAGACACGTTCCAACAAGCCAAGCTCTCCCATCAATTTTATCATGAGATTGTCCCAGCACTAGGGAGGATGTTTCACCTCACCAGGGAACACACCAAAGCTGTGGTAGGATCATGTCTGCAATCATATCGGATGTGTCCGTGTCTGCCAATCATACCAGGTGCCCTTTTTAGACAAAGGCATCAACCCAGGAGGGCTCAATAGTAATGAACTGTGGCAGACGGACATTACACATGTTCCATCTTTTGGTAGGCAGAAGTATTTTCACATGTCAGTAGATACATTCTCAGGCATAGATTTCGCCTCAGCACATGCAGGTGAAAGCATCTGCTTTGTTAAAAGACATTTCTTATTGGCCTTTGCAACTCTGGGAATTCCCCAGAAAATTAAAACCGACAATGGCCCTGCCTACTCCTCAAAACATTAAAGGCATTCTTCCAAGATTGGGGCGTCAAACATAACAAATGGATACTGTACTCTCCAACAGGCCAATCAGTCGTTGAGAGGACACATCAGACTCTTAAGAGAGTCCTTCACCAACAGCGGGGAGCTACAGAGACACTTCCTCCCGTTGAGAGGCTCTGCAAGGCACTTGATGTAATTAACTTCCTAAATTGTTCAAGCACTGAGCCTAATGCCCCTGTCATCAGGCGCTTCTCGAATTCAGCCTGAGCTAAGCTTGAAGGGAAGCTGCCTGTGTTGATCAAGGACCCAGAAACTCATCAAATATCAGGCCCTCTTCAGTTGATTACGTGGGGTAGAGGGCCTGCATGCATATCCATGCCTACAGGCCCTCGGTGGCTTCCTGCACAGAGCATCAAACCTTACCTAGGACCCATAGATACTAATAAAGCCAATTCTGAGCAAAATACAGAGTCACCAAAGGTGCAGCAGACAGGAGCTTGGAAGAGGAGGAGAAGATGGTCGGTCCCACAAAAGACAACTCAGTGTCCTGTGCCAGACAACAGACAAGACAAGCAAGGCCTACTGGATGTAACAAAAACTAAGAAAAGAAGTGATTTCTTTCCTTACTCTTTATTCCTTACCCTTATTTCCTTACCCTCTCCCACGAAATCCTTTTACCCAAACTATGTTAACTTTATTTAAAAATATCTCTTCTATTTGTTAAACTACTAAATTGTTGTGGGTTCTTTTGATATAGAACACTAACCCACCATCCTACAAAAAGAGACAAAGTATGGAGACAAGACATATGACCGTGGTCTGGGGAAGAGAACACCCAGAAACAGATGCTGCAGTGCAGAAGATGCTGCGATACGCTATTGCCCAGCATGACAAAAGTAATTACCATCTGCTCCCAAGCCAAATTGTAAAGGTCATAAAGGCAGAAAAGCAAGTTGCAGGAGGAATCAAATATAACAGAGTGGTGAAATTAAAACAAGATAACAAGAATGAACTATGTAACTTAGTGGTATTTAATACACCATGGAAGAACTCAATACAAATACTAAAAGACCAATGCCAAAAGAGTGAGCCCCCAACCAACACTCCTGATCCGGAAAAGACTGATATAACCCCTCAAAAACCTCTAACAACTGACTTTAGACATAAAAGTGAAGACCAAGTCACTGAACAGATAGCTGCAGAAAACATTTATAAAACTCCTTATTTCTTTGTTATTACTGTAACCATTCTTTTACTGCCTTTATCCATCTATCTTTATCATTTATATCATCGCAACTATGTTATTAATGCCGTCTTTTCAGTTTTTCAACAGGGAGGGGAGAACAAACTAGACAAAGACAGTAAAGGATCAGAGGACGATCCAAATAACCTGCCAAACACCCCCCCTTGAAGGGACAGCAGTTTAAATTTCTTTTATCTTACCCCCCTCAAAAACTTCCCCAGATACCTGTTTCCCATACCCCTTCTTTTCCTAAAGTTCCCTAGTGCCTAAATAATATGTTGGTAGTTTAAACTAGTTTTTCTTTTTAGAAGCAAACCCCAAAGGACCCGTCTGAGATGAGAGGCAGTTATCGTGTCACAGTGATGCGGATGCTCCTCGCACTCCTCATGCTCCTCAACATCAAAGCACGGAAGATCGGACAACCACCAGAAAATGTGTGGGTGACACTTGCCAAGACCCTCCGGCAAGACAATTTGTGCCTGTCCATGGGCT
>JANEHK010001715.1:0-11683 GCA_025960845.1 Tachycineta bicolor | reverse complement strand
TGGTGCTTTTAAGGAACAGTTCTCTGTTAATATAGTGTGCTCTTGGCTCAATGCCAGGCACCCTTGCTTTATTTTCCCTGTCTCACCATTTTGTGTGTAGCTGCCTCAGCCCCAGCCACCATCTTGTGTGTGGCTGCCTCAGCCCCAGCCGCCATCTTGTGTGTGGCTGCCTCAGCATGCTGGCTGTCATTTTGTGTGTGGCTGCCTTAGCCCCAGCCACCATCTTGTGTGTGGCTGGCTCAGCAGTCTGGCCACCATTTTGTGTGTGGCTTCCTCTGCCCCAGCCTCCATCTTGTGCATGGCTGGCTCAGCCCTCTGACTGTCGTTTTGTGTGTGGGTGCTTCATCCCCAGTCGCCATTTTGTGTTTGGCTGCCTCAGCACTTTGGCAACCATTCTGTGTGTGGCTGCCTCTGCCCCAGCCACCATCTTATGCATGGCTGGCTCAGCACTCTGGCTGACATCTTGTGTGTGGTCAGCTCAACCCCAGCAGCCATCTTGTGTGTGGCTGGCTCAGCATACTGGCCATCATTTTGTGCGTGGCTGCCTCAGCACTCTGGCTGTCAGTTTGTGTTTGGCTGCCTCAGGCCTCTGGCTGTCATTTTGTGTGTGGTTGCCTCATCCCCAGCCACTATCTTGTGTGTGGCTGCCTCAGCATGGCTGCCATCTATTGCATCGACCTAGTCCAACTCTGAAGTGAATGTGTTGATATTTTGTTGGCAGTCAGGGTCAGCACCAAGGACACCAACACCAGGCGGCCAGTCTACAGGGAATGGCACGGGTTTAGCTCAAAGCAGCCTGTCCTAACTTGTCACTGTCCTTTATCCATGAAGAGGTCCCCATGGTCAGCCAGAGCAAATGTCCAACAGCAGTTCCATCAGCAACTTCTTCCTGCGGGAATTGGCAGACACACGGCAGCTGCAGCTCCTGCAATTCTGCTTCTTCCTGGGCATCTCCCTGGCTTCTCTCCTGGGCAACGGCCTCATCATCAGCGCCGCAGCCTGCGGCCACCACCTGCACACGCCCATGTTCTTCTTCCTGCTCAACCTGGCCCTCACCCACCTGGGCTCCATCTGCACCACTGTCCCCAAAGCCATGCAAAATTCCCTCTGGGACACCAGGCACATCTCCTATGCAGGATGTGCTGCTCAATGTTTTGGAAAAAAAAAAGACAGTCAGAGAGACACTTGCACCTTTTTGTGTTTTTATTATCAAGCTTGGCTCTGGGGGAGAGCTTGCTTGCTCTGTTGGCAACACAGAGGAGGAAATACATACAGCTTCACTCCACAGCAAAGCTGGGGACTCCCACACCACTCGTGGGCTTTTTCCCCTTGCCGGGGAGTCCGTTTCACTTTGCTGATTGGGGTAATCCAGCGATGGAGGACTCCTTCTCAGGTCACGGAAACTAAATAAAGCTGCTTCAGCGGACCCCTGTACCGTTGCACTAATCTAAAGTGCAACTTCAATCCTGGATTCTACTTTGTTTCCCGCTTTTCAAACTCCCTCGTTCTTGAGTCGTTCCCAGAAATCCAGAGTTCTTTTTATTTGCATATTCAGACGCTATCTGACAAATGGGAGCAGACATACATGTAATAAGGTGAATGCTTAATTAACAAACAAGTAAATAATGTGAATAGTCAATATGAAAACATAAGGAAAATTCTTTATACAGGAGTAGCATTAACAATCTTAATGGAATTACTTAACAATTAATTAACTAAAACATAGATCATTTGAACAGAACTTGTTTATAACAGTCACCGCATCTCCGAGGTGGCAGCAGCTCCAGCAGCCTTTGCACACCACTGCCTGGGATGCCCAGCCTGCCACATATTTCTGGTCCGTGAAGGGCATAGTCCTGCACTCAATGATCCTGCTGCCTCCCTCCCAGCTCGGCCTTCGTGTCTCCTCCAGGTGCTGTCAGCGCTCTGGGGGCTGGGCAAGGAGTGGCACAGCCCCAACGTCCCCATCTCTGGGACATCACCGTGCTGACAGTTCCAAGGCCACCCTCTCTATGACATCACAGTGCTGCCAGCTCCAACGTTCCATGCCTTGGACACGCTCCAAAAGAAGCGTCCAGAGCCACACCCAGTCATCAAACTGACCGGACACTGAGTACCCCGGCCTGCGCTGATGTGCAAACCTCTGCACTCAGCTCCAGCAAGGTCCTCCGCTCCACCTCCACAGTGCCACAGGCAAGAGGGACATAGACTTACAGAGCTCTGCCCAGAGCTCACAGGCAAAGGGCAGAAAAGAAAAAACACAAACAACTACCAAAAGAAGCCAACAACAAAACCCACCAAGAAAAAGGCCACTCTGCCCCCAGCACAGCTGCTACCTCCTTCAGAATTTTCAGCTGCACTAACACACAGCACAGGACACTGCAAGCAATGACCATTCCTCAGGCACATCTGCTGCACAAGCAGCCTGAGGACAGCCTAGTGGAAGGACTCTTCTCATCCCAGTGGAGAAAGCCCCCTTGTCTTTCTTCCGTTCTTTACTAGAACCAGCCACCCTTACTCTCCCAAGCACTCGCTTTTCCACCTCAGCCCTGCCACACAATTGCTACAAACACCAGACCCACCCAAAACTGCCTATTGCTTGCCCACCCCCTACTCCAACATCCCATCCCCCCTTTCAATTCCTAGCCCTTCCAACTGTCTCAAACACAATCACAGTGCAATCCCCATATTACACTGCTCCATGCCATGCCACACTACACCACACCACGACACGCCTTCAGGCCAAGTCCCCTGCAACCAGCCTGTGCACATTTCCAGCCATTCCAGGCCAGACACAGCTTTTCGGCCTACTCTGACCCAGGGCCCCACCACCCTCCCAGGGAACAAGTCCAGCCCCACACCCAAATCACCTTGCCTCCAAGAAGCATCAACACATTGCCTGTGTCCTGTTCCTGCAGGCCCTTGCCAACAGGCTCTCCCAGCCACCACTGCCCCTGCTCCTCCATGCTCTGGCTTACAAGCTGCAAGTTCATTTGCTCCCTCGGCACACGGCCCAGCCACAAGCCAGGCCCGGGCCCTTTCCCGAGACCTCTGCCGTCACTGCAATACTTACAGCTCCCAGGCGGCTGCAGATCCAGGAGCCTTCTGGCACAACTCCCGGGGATGCCCAGCCTAAAACTCTTGGCCTGTCTGTGCCGGGCAGGGGCCTGCACTCCATGATGCTGCTGCCTCCCTCCCAGCTCGGCCTTCGTGTCTCCTCCAGGTGGTGCCAGTGTTCTTGGGGCTCTGCAAAGAGTGCCACAGTCCCAACGTTCCCCTCTCTGGGACACCACCGTGCTGGCACCTCCAAGGTTCCCCTCTCTGGGACATCACCGTGCTGGCAGCTCCCAGGTTCCCCTCTCTAAGACATCACCGTGCTCGCACCTCCAAGGTTCCCCTCTCTATGACATCACACTGCTGCCAGCGCCAAGGCTCCCTGCCTTGGACACGCTCCAAGGGAAGTGTCCAGAGCCACACCCAGTCATCAAACTGACCCGCCACTGAGCACCC
Organism: Tachycineta bicolor; assembly: GCA_025960845.1. Taxonomy (NCBI): domain Eukaryota; kingdom Metazoa; phylum Chordata; class Aves; order Passeriformes; family Hirundinidae; genus Tachycineta; species Tachycineta bicolor. Next base: position 8,173 of record JANEHK010001715.1, on the reverse strand, counting down.
CGGCCTGCGCTGATGTACAAACCTCTGCACTCAGCTCCAGCATGGTCCTCCGCTCCGCATCCACAGTCCCACAGGCAAGAGGGACATAGACTTAGAGACCTCTGCCCAGAGCCCACAGGCAAAGGGCAGAAAAGAGAAAACACAAGCAACTACCAAAAGAAGCCAACAATAAAACCCACCAAAAAAAGGCCACTCTGCCCCCAGCACAGCTGCTACCTCCTTCAGAATTTTCAGCTGCACTAACACACAGCACAGGAGACTGCAAGCAATGACCATTCCTCAGGCACATCTGCTGCACAAGCAGCTTGAGGACAGCCTAGTGGAAGGACTCTTCTCATCCCAGTGGAGAAAGCCTCCTTGTCCTTCTTCTTTTCTTTCCTAGGACCTGCCACCCTTACTCTCCCAAGCACTCGCTTTTCCGCCTCAGTTTATCTATACTATTTCTACAAACACCAGCACCCACCCAAAACTGCCACTTGCTTGCCCACCCCCTACTCCAACACCCCATCCCCCCTTTCAATTCCTAGCGCTCACAACTTTCTCAAATCCAATCACACTGCAATCCCCACATTACACTGCTCCATGCCATGCCACACCACAACACACCATGACATGCCTTCAGGCCACCAAGTCCCCTGCAACCAGCCCGTGCCCATTTCCATCCATTCCAGGCCAGACACAGCATTTGTGCCCACTCTGACCCAGGGCCCCACCACCCTCCCTGGGAACAAGTCCAGCCCCAAAACCCCAGTTCACCTTGCCTCCAAGAAGCATCAGCACATTGCCTGTGTCCTGTTCCTGCAGGCCCTTGCCAACAGGCTCTCGCAGCCTCCCAGCAGCTCCCAGCAGCTCCCAGGCGGCTGCAGATCCAGGAGCCTTCTGGCACAGCACCCGGTGATGCCCAGCCTACAACTCTGTCCTAGGGTAACTTTATGATGCTTGTATCCCCAATCGTCTGTTCTGTTTCTGCTGTATATTGAGTCCTGTGCCTTTAAGACTGGTTCTAAGAGCAAGGAGAAGCGCGGAGTTTGTTTGGAGAAAACTGCCTGACTCCTCCACATTCTTCTGTGAATGGTGTGTTCGGCGGAGGCTTGGAGACACTGCAGGACAGAGATCTTTTTGCTTTTAGTTAGTTTCAGCTAGCTAGGGCAGAGAAGTTCCCTGGACTGTTTTTTTCTTTCCTTTTTCTTGGAACTGTTTAAACCTGCTCTGGACTGAAAACCCAGGGGAGCACTGGGGGCTGCACCTGCGGCCCACTGGGGCCTGGACCTCAGCATTCTCCAGCAGCGCCGGAGGGACTGGGACTGAGGAGAGACTGAGAGAGAGCCGAGCTCCACCCACGGCAAGGACTTTCTCAATTCGCCACCTCACTCCAGAACGAGAGGTTTTATTGTTTCATATTATTCATTCTTTATACTTGTATGCACTTTATTTGTTTAGTAAAATAGTTTTTTCCACTTTTGTCCACAAAGGGTTTTTTTTTCCGGACTGGTTGGAGGGAGGGGCCACTTGGGTTTGCCTCCCAGAGGGATCCTATATTTGGGTTTTCCCCCAAATTTGTCTCCAAACCAGAACATATCTTTAATTGGCGCCCAACGTGGGGCACGAGAGAGTGGAAAAAAACTTGTACTGATTATTATTAACTGCATTTTTTTGTTGTCCTTTGGGTAGGAATTAAACAGACAGTGGCCATGTTGCTTCTTGAAGTCCTAACATCTCTTAGAATAGAGTCTTTTCTGCATTTCTGTTCCCTAGGCTTTTTTGAGGTCTTAATACCTTTCTGGTCCCTCGGTTTGTTTTCGTACCCAGAAATAGCTCCAATATTGTCCTTAACATACAGCTTTTACACTAGGGATGCACAAATTAGAATTCCTATCTTGCTGGGTTCGGTGATTATGGTTTACAAGAAGCTTATAAAGATACTAGAGTTTGTTCTGGGTATGTTCAGTTTATGGTTTTTTCGTCCTACCCTGCGTCCCAGTTCCAGCAGCATGTTTTGGGGTTTTATCAATAATTGCACCCAGTTTGTTAAAGGAGGAGTAGGGAATGAGGCTCTTCAGCCTCTTTTTTCCTTCTTCTCTTTTGAGTCAGTTACATCACTTTTGGAGAATGTTCAGGGTCTTTTGAATGTTAAAGACCCTACCTCCCTAGTCTTTCACCTCGTGACTTTCCTCTATATGGCTTATAGCTTTTCTAGAATGAGTCACACACTGCTAAACACTGTAGGGCAGCAGATAGAGGCAAGGGAGCAGGGAGATAAATCAGTCACTCAGGCTGCAGCCAACCCCACAGCTATTCAGGATGCAGCTAAACCAGACAGTGAGGCTAAGACAGCGGCAGTTGCTGCAGTAAAGAAGGGAAAGAAGCACACGGACAAAACCGATTGACCAGTAGACGATGATTCAGGTGAAGGATCCTCAGTGCCTCCTGACACCCAGTCAGGAGTCAAACCAACTGACACACAATCAGAAGCTGAAGCAACTGATGATACACAGTCAGAAGCTGATACGAAATCGGAAGCCCAACCAACTGGTACAACATCAGGAGCCCAACCAGCTGCTACAACATCAGGAGCCCAACCAACTGCTACAACCTCAAGAGCCCGACCAACTGCTACAAGATCAGGAGATACTATTGAGGCCTTTTCCCTGAAGGACCTTCATGGCCTAAGAAAGGATTATACTCGACAATCTGATGAATCTATAATTAGTTGGTTAGTCCGTCTTTGGGATGCTGCAGGCGAGGCTACAATACTGGATAGCACTGAAGCGAGACATCTGGGATCCCTATCACATGATGCAGTTATTGACCAAGAAATGATGAGGGAGGCTAGTCCTTGCAGTCTCTGGGAACGGGTCCTGAGAAGCGTGGCACAGAGATATCTGTGTGCCGACGATCTCTATATGCAGCAAACTCAGTGGAAAACCATTGAACAAGGGATTCAGCGCTTGAGAGAAATGGCAGTGGCGGAGATTGTCTTCTCAGATGACCTAAACACTAGGAACCCCGACTTAGTACCATGTACACCTGTAATGTAGCGAAAACTTGTACGACTTGAGCCACAGGAATACTCCTCTGCTTTAGCAATAGTGAAGCAGGATGAGACAGAGGAGACTGTGCTTGATATGGCGAAGAAGCTCCGAACATATGCAGATGCCGTGCATAGTCCAACACATGTAAGAATCGCAGCTTTAGAAACACAGATGCAGGGATTCGCAGACAATCTCAAAGAAATCGAGGAGAGCATTCTCCAGATCTCTGCAGTACAAGTTAGGGGCTCTGGCACCACACACAAACGTTCCCTAGATAGAGAGGGAAAAGGCATTCCACGAGCTAAGCTGTAGTCCATCCTGCGTAATTGTAGAGAAAACATGAAAAGATAGGATGGAGAATCTACTGAGGCTATGACACAACGGGTGCGTGAATTGTTAGATGGCAAGACTGTAAGAGGAAATTCTAGCAAAAAGGAAGCAGCTCCGGTTACCCGGGGAAATAAGGATAATCAGGCTTAGAGGGGCCCTGCCTCTAGCCAGGTAGAGGCTAGGGAAAACCGTGTTTTTTGGACTGTGTGGATTCGTTGGCCTGGCACATCAGAACCACAAAAATATGAGGCCTTAGTTGACACTAGTGCACAGTGCACATTACTCCCATCAAGACATGTGGAGGAAGAATCTGTTTCCATTGCTGGGGTGACAGGGGGTTCACAAGATTTTACTTTAGTGGAAGCTGAGGTGAGCCTGACTAGAAATGAGTGGAAGAGACACCCGATTGTGACTGGCCCAGAGGCTCCATGCATTTTGGGCATAGGCTTCCTCCGAAATGGGTATTTCAAAGACCCAAAGGGATTCAGGTAGGCATTCGGGATAGCAGCTGTAGAGACAGGGGATGTTAAGCAGTTGAATACCTTGCCTGGACTATCAGAGAACCCATCTGCTGTAGGTCTTCTGAAGGTGGAAGAGCAACAAGTGCCAATTGCCACTTCAACAGTGCATCGCCGACAGTACACAACAACTCGAGATGCTGTGATTCCCATCCACAAGATGATCTGTGAGCTGGAGAGCTAAGGGGTGGTCAGCAAAACCCACTCACCCTTCAACAGCCCCATCTGGCCTGTGCGCAAGTCTGACAGAGAATGGAGATTGACTGTAGACTACCGTGCCTTGAACGAAGTGACTCCACCATTGAGCGCTGCTGTGCCGGACATGCTGGAACTCCAGTACGAGCTGGAGTCCAAGGCAGCAAAATGGTATGCCACCATTGACATTGCTAACGCATTTTTCTCAATTCCTCTGGCTGCAAAATGCAGGCCTCAGTTTGCTTTCACCTGGAGGGGCGTGCAGTACACCTAGAACCGACTGCCCCAGGGGTGGAAACACAGCCCCACCATCTGCCATGGACTGATCCAGGCTGCATTGGAAAAAGGTGAGGCTCCGGAACATCTACAGTACATTGATGACATCATTGTGTGGGGAAACACAGCAATGGAAGTGTTTGAGAAAGGAGAGAAGATCATCCAGATTCTCCTGAAAGCTGGTTTTGCCATCAAGAAGAGCAAAGTTAAGGGACCTGCTCGAGAGATCCAGTTTCTAGGAATAAAGTGGCAAGATGGAAAGCGTCAGATTCCCACTGAAGTCATCAACAAGATCACAGCAATGTGTCCACCAACCAACAAAAAGGAAACACAAGCTTTCCTAAGCTCCATAGGTTTCTGGAAGATGCACATTCCTGAGTACAGCCAGATTGTGAGCCCTCTCTACCTGGTCACCCGCAAGAAGAACAATTTCCACTGGGGCCCTGAACAGCAACAAGCCTTTGCCCAGATCAAGCAAGAGATCGCTCATGCAGTGGCTCTTGGCCCAGTCAGGACGAGACCAGATGTGAAAAACGTGCTCTACTCAGCAGCCAGGAACAATGGCCTGTCCTGAAGTCTTTAGCAGAAGGTGCCTGGAGAGACTCGAGGCCGACCACTGGGATTCTGGAGCCGAAGCTACAGAGGGTCCGAAGCCAACTACACTCCAACAGAGAAGGAAATCTTAGCTGCCTATGAAAGAGTTCAAGCCGCCTCAAAAGTGGTAAGCACTGAAACACAACTGCTGGCACCTCGACTACCAGTGCTAGGATGGATGTTCAAAGCAGAAGTTCCCTCTACCCACCATGCCACCAACGCCACATGGAGCAAATGGATTGCCCTCATCACTCAGCGCACCCGCTTTGGAAACCCAAATCGCCCTGGGATTCTGGAAATAATTACAAACTGGCCGGAAGGTGAAAACTTTGGTCTCATAGATAAAGAGGAGCAAGAACAAGTGACACGTGCTGAAGAAGCTCGACCATACAACCAACTGCCAGCAGAAGAAACATGCTACGCTCTTTTCACTGACGGTTCCTGCCGCATCGTTAGGATGAAATGAAAGTGGAAAGCAGCCGTATAGAGCCCCACACGACAAGTTGCACAAGCTACTAAAGGAGAAAGTGGGTCAAGCCAACTTAGTGAACTCAAAGCTGTTCAACTGGCCCTGGACATTGCTGAAAGAGAGAAGTGGCCAAAGCTCTACCTCTACACTAATTCGTGGATGGTAGCCAATGCTCTGTGGGGATGGCTGGAGAAGTGGAAAAAGGCCAATTGGCAGCGCAGGAGAAAGCCAATCTGGGCTGCAGATGAGTAGAAAGACATTGCCACTCGGGTAGAGAAGCTACCTGTCAAAGTCTGTCATGTAGATGCCCATGTCCCCAAGAGTCGGGCTAATGAAAAGCACCAAAACAACGAGCAGGTAGATCAAGCTGCAAAGATAGAGGTGTCAAAGATAGATTTAGATTAGCAACACAAGGGAGAATTGTTTCTAGCTCGATGGGCCCATGATGCCTCAGGTCACCAGGGCAGAGATGCCACCTATAAGTGGGCACGAGACCGAGAAGTGGATCTAACCATAGACAGTATTTCTCAAGTTATCCATGACTGTGAGACGTGTGCTGCCATCAAGCAGGACAAGCGGGTGAAGCCCCTATGGTATGGCGGGCGATGGTCCAAGTATAAGTACGGGGAAGCCTGGCAGATTGACTACATCACCCTTCCCCAAACTCGCCAAGGCAAGCGCTATGTCCTGACCATGGTAGAAGCCACCACTGGATAGTTGGAGACCTACCCTGTGCCTCACGCTACTGCCCGGAACACCATTCTAGGCCTTGAAAAGCAAGTTCTTTGGAAGCATGGTACCCCTGAGAGGATTGAGTCAGACAATAGAACTCATTTCAAGAACAGCCTCATCAACAACTGGGCTAGGGAACATGGCATTGAGTAGGTGTACCATATCCCCTATCATGCACCAGCTTCAGGGAAGGTAGAAAGATACAATGGACTGCTAAAAACTACCCTGAAAGCACTGGGTGGGGGATCATTCAAAAATTGGGAACAGCATCTAGCAAAGGCCACCTAGTTAGTTAACACCCGAGGTTCCACCAACCGAGCAGGCCCTGCCCAATCTGAGCCCCTACATGCAGTAGATAGAGAGAAAGTCCCAGTAGTACATGTAAGAGGTTTGTTAGGGAAGACAGTTTAGATCAATTCTGCTTCAAGTACGGAGAATCCCATCCGTGGAATTGTCTTTGCTCAGGGACCAGGCTGCACATAGTAGGTAATGCAGAAAGATGGAACCACACGATGTGTACCCCAGGGAGATTTGATTGTTAGGTGAGAACCGTGTGTAATTATCGCTGTGTGCTGAATAGTACTGCCACTGTATGTAGCTGTATATTGCATATTGTTTTTATATAGATATATGTGTGTGTAGAGCTAGAGTATATATTACTTTTAGTAAATTGACAATATGGGGATAAGGGATGGAATGTCCTAGGGTAACTTTATGATGCTTGTATCCCCAATCGTCTGTTCTGTTTCTGCTGTATATTGAGTCCTGTGCCTTTAAGACTGGTTCTAAAAGCAAGGAGAAGCGCGGAGTTTGTTTGGAGAAAACTGCCTGACTCCTCCACATTCTTCTGTGGATAGTGTGTTCGGCGGAGGCTTGGAGACACTGCAGGACAGAGATCTTTTTGCTTTTAGTTAGTTTCAGCTAGCTAGGGCAGAGAAGTTCCCTGGACTGTTTTTTTCTTTCCTTTTTCTTGGAACTGTTTGAACCTGCTCTAGACTGAAAACCCAGGGGAGCACTGAGGGCTGCACCTGCGGCCCACTGGGGCCTGGACCTCAGCATTCTCCAGTAGCGCCGGAGGGACTAGGACTGAGGAAAGACTGAGAGAGAGCTGAGCTCCACCCACGGCAAGGACTTTCTCAATTTGCCACCTCACTCCAGAACGAGAAGTTTTATTGTTTCATATTATTCATTCTTTATACTTGTATGCACTTTATTTGTTTAGTAAAATAGTTTTTTCCACTTTTGTCCACAAAGGGTTTTTTTTTCCAGACTAGTTAGAGGGAGGAACCACTTGAGTTTGCCTCCCAGAGGGATCCTATATTTGAGTTTTCCCCCAAATTTGTCTCCAAACCAGAACAAACTCTTAGCCTGTCTGTGCCAGGCAGGGGCCTGCACTCCATGATCCTGCTGCCTCCCTCCCAGCTCGGCCTTCATGTCTCCTCCAGGTGCTGCCAGTGTTCTTGGGGCTGGGCAAAGAGTAGCACAGTCCCAACATTCCCCTCTCTGGGACATCACAGTGCTGGCATCTCCCAAGTTCCCCTTTCTGGGACATCCCCGTGCTGGCAGTTCCAAGGTTCCCCTCTCTGGGACATCACAGTGCTGGCATCTCCCAAGTTCCCCTTTCTGGGACATCCCCGTGCTGGCAGTTCCAAGGTTCCCCTCTCTGGGACATCACACTGCTGCCAGCTCCAAGGCTCCCTGCCTTGGACACGCTCCAAGGGAAGCGCCCAGTGCAACACCCAGTCATCAAACTGACCCGCCACTGAGCACCCCAGCCTGCGCTGATGTACAAACCTCTGCACTCAGCTCCAGCATGGTCCTCCGCTCCACATCCACTGTGCCACAGGAAAGAGGGACATAGACTTACAGAGCTCTGCCCAGAGCTCACAGGCAAAGGGCAGAAAAGAAGAAACACAAACAACACCAAAAGAACCCAACGATAACACCCACCAAGGAAAAGGCCACTCTGCCTCCAGCACAGCTGCTACCTCCTTCAGAATTTTCAGCTGCACTAACACACAGCACAG
>JANEHK010001714.1:0-11688 GCA_025960845.1 Tachycineta bicolor | reverse complement strand
CCAAACACACCCTGGAGATGTCGGGGGCCATTCATCATTTCTCTGCTCTCCAGCACCAAGGCAAATGGACTCTGGCTGCAGCTCTGAGCTCATGCCCAAGGCAACCTCCCCTGGCAATGGGGGTCCATGGAGCAGCTCTCAGGAAACCACTCAAGAGCTGGGGAGTAGCCCATGACCACCTCAGAAATGTGGGACACCCTAAAATTTCTTTAGGAATGTGGAATATCCAAAAACTCACTCAGGAACCAGCTCCCTGTCCCTTGGTCATTCCCAGCCTTGGGTTGTCTCATTCCAGACCCAACCCCACCTCCCTAGTCTCAACCCCAACCCATCCCACCCCTCCTGGACATCAATACCCCCTTCCCAAGCTCTATTTCCCCAATTTCACACCTCCCAAACCCCATCCCACCCTTCCTGTCCCACCTAATGCCCTCCTCACTCCTCCTGATTAGTATCCCACTTCGCCCAATCCCCTTCCAACCCCATCCCTCCCTGAGAGGCAGTGCAGTCAAGTAATTTCCAGGTGAGGTTGAGTAGTTTTAGCATTGCATGGTTTTGAGGTGACAGATCAAACCCTCTCATCTTTTGAGCACCCAGAAATGGAGATAACACCAAATATACCCCAAACCCTCAAATCCTCCCCAATATCTCCCTGAATCCCAGATTGCCCTGAAACACTAGTAAAACATGAGGCTTTACATGCCTTTGATGTATTTGTTGATTTTTACCCCCAATTTTGTCTGTTTTAAAGGGATGAAGATGAATCAAAAGAATATTAGGACAACCAAATAAGAGGACCACCAGCACATTGTCTTCCCAATGCACATTGCGGGGAATGTGGCTCACCAGTTCTCTGCCCAATGTGGGTCCTCTGAAGCAGGAGTAAGTTGGAGCACTGCACAAAGCTCTTCCCGTACCTGAGGCACGCTTAGGTCTTCCCTTACTGGTGTTTCCATTGGTGCCTGCTCAAGTGAGAGCTCCTGGACAAGCTCTTCCCACAAGTGGGACATGCGTGGGGCCATTCCCTGGTTTGGATCCTCAGGTGGCAGATCAGGTGGGACCTTATGCTGAAGGTCATCCCACATTCCCCACACTCGTCGGGCCTCTCCCCGTTGTCGATCATTTGGTGGATGACCAGTTGGATGCTCTGGTGGAAGCCCTTCCTGCATTCCCCACATCTGTAGGGCATTTCCCCAGTGTGGATATGCTGGTGAATGATGAGGCTGGAGTTGTGCTTGAAGCCCTTCCTGCAGTTGTGGCAGCAGAAGGGCCTCTCCTCTCTGTGAATCCGCTGGGGCAGGAGGGGACTGGGGCTTCTCTGAAACCTTGGGACACTTGTTAGGTCTCTCCTCAGTGTGGATCTTTAAGTGGATGATCAGTTTGGATCTCTGGTTGAAGCCCTTGCCACATTCCCCACACTTGTATGGCCTTTCCTCAGCATGGATGTTCTGGTGGTGGATCAAGTGGGAGTAGTGGCTGAAGCTCTTCCCACATTGCTCACACTGGTAGGGCCGTTCTCTGGTGTGGATCCTCTGGTGGCGGATCAGGATGGAGGTCTGGCTGAAGCCCTTCCCGCATTCCCCACACTTGTAGGGTTTCTCCCCAGTGTGGATCCTCTGGTGGCAGATCAGGTGGAAGTTCTGTCTGAAGCTCTTTCCACATTTCTCACACTGGTAGGGCCGTTCCCTGGTGTGGATCCTCTGGTGGCGGATCAGGTTGAAGTTCTTGCTGAAGCTCTTCCCACATTGCTCACACTGGTACAGCCGTTCCCTGGTGTGGAACCTCTGGTGGCGGATCAGGATGGAGCTCTGCCTGAAGCCCTTCCCACATTCCCCACACTCGTATGGCCTTTCCTTAGCGTGGATGTTCTGGTGGCGGATCAAGTTGAAGCGCTTGCTGAAGCTCATCCCACATTCCTCACACTTGCAGGGCCTCTCCCCGGTGTGGATCCTCTGGTGGCAGATCAGGTGGGATCTCTGGCTGAAGCTCTTCCCACATTGCTCACACTTGTAGGGCCCTTCCGTGCTGTGGATCCTTAGGTGACGGATCAAGATGGAGCTGTGGCTGAAGCTCTTCCTGCATTCCTCGCACTCGTAGGGCCTCTCTCCAGTGTGGATGCGCTGGTGGGTCACAAAGGTGGAGTTGTACTTGAAGCCCTTCCCACATTCCCCACATTTGTAGGGCTGATCCCCAGTTTGGATCATTTGGGGCTGGGTCAGGTGGGAGCTCTGGCTGAAGCTCTGTCCATCTTCCTGGCACAGGGTGGGTCTTCCCTTTTCCAAGAACCCTGGGATGGGTTTGGAGCCCCTCCATGAGCAGGATGTCTTCAGTTTTTCCTTCCCATTGGATTCCTGCACCATGGAGCCGCTCAAAATGTCTTCTTCCATGAAGTTCTGCCCTCGGGATTTGTCCTCCCTGGTCTCCATCCTCAGCTTCTTGTCTGGGGGAGGAAGGACAAGGACAGGATGGGATTTGCCTCCGTGCCAGATGGAAGGGGAAGGAGATTCCCCCAGTGCATGCCCGGCAGGACGGCGTCGGCAGCGGGGTTGTCCTGCAGCCGGGGACCATGCTGGGCTGGGAGATGGAGCAGGAGAGAGGGGGAAAGGGGCACTGACTTTCTCCTCACCTGCCTGGCTGTTTCGGGGCATCTTCCTCGCAGCCTAGAAAATTAAAAATTAAACTAAAGATACAGTAGTAAAATAAAAAAATGCTGACGGAGTCAGAATAAAACCTGACACCCAGTTATTCAGAGTGTTGCTAGAAGTCCAATCAAATTACGGCTGCAGTCCTCCTGGAGGGACAGATGTGGTATTGTAGAAGCAGTGCTCCTCTAGAAGGGTGTAGTTTTCCTCTGAAGGTCCAGTGGTGTTGCAGATGGGTCTGGTCTTCCTCTGGGAATACAGTGCAAACAGGCTGCTCCTGGTGCTTTAAATCTCAGCTTATATCCAGGTGGGAATGCTTGGCTCCTCCCTCTGGGTGGAGCATCTCGCAATGGGATGATGTAATTTTATCAGTCATGCAGTGAGACTCAATGGCCCATTAACAGAAGATATCTCCTTGCAGGGAGAATGGGTCATGGAAGAGATCAAGAACACTGCCCCATCTGGTTTTAACAGCTGGGCCATTAAGAAAAGATATCACCCTGGAGTTATGAGAAATGGGTAATGGAACAGTTTTTACTTGGATCTCCAGTTGGTTTGTTTTCAAACTAGCACACTGGGGAGAAGTGGAACCACACTAGGAAACTACTGTGAGAAGTTTGGAGTGACTGGTCTACATTGTGGGTGACTGGGTAGGACTGGGAGCATGCAGGGAGGCACTGGGATGATCTGTGGAGTGACTGGGACTATACTAGGGGCAACTGGGAGAACCAGGAACACACGGGAGGAAAGTGGGAGCAACTGGGAGCATGCTGGGGCAAACTGCATCATAATGGGGAATGACTGGCAAGTGACTGGGCTCATACTGGGTGTGCTGACAAAACTGAAAGCACACAGGGTGGGGGCAACTAGGCTGATACTGGGAGCAGCCTCTTCTGGCACCAGGACCACTGAACCCCTTTCCAGTGAGATATGAACTTCAAAGGAATTAAGGATTTTAGAAAAGTTAAGGTTTTAGCTAAAGATAAGCTTTGCCTGAATTAGTTAAAGTAGATAGATAGATAGGCTGTGCTGGAAAAAATTAGGAGTCAATGATTAGTTGAAAGGAAGTGGATCTAAAATAACAATCCCAGATCTAAATAACTAATTGTTTGTCACTTTTGTATTTGTTTAGATGTGTTTATAATGAGAAACAGAAGAAACTGGTAAATAGATCTAAGAACACAGAGAACTGTAAATCTTCTAACATCCCATTGAAACAGTCACAGAAACAGGAAACTTGAGTTCTACCAGCTTCCATTTGTCTTGTTATCCATTGAAAAGGTTGAAAATTTAGAATGAGGAAGACTCTCCTGGCTTCCTCTTTTTATTACCCCTCCCCATAAAAGAGACCACTGACCTAATTCAAAGAACAAACTATGCATGCTTAATGGTCTTTTATTTACTTATAATATGAAGCAGAGGACGCTAGGCATTAGTGTTATGAATATGTATTAGCATTTTGGGTATTCAACACTTATGTAAATAAATAGAGTCTGTAATCACTTGTAACTTTGCAATGCATATTAGGGAGCGATCCCACACAGCTGCCCGGCATTGCATTAAACCTACACTTTCTAACTCTAACCTATTAGAGAGTCTTTTGTCCATCACAGCTGGGTATTGACATTAGATCAATATCCATATGTTAATAAATCACCCATCATCCCACCCCTCCAGCTCTAGCACCCCTCATCAGGATTTCAGCAATCCCAGGTGTCCTCCACTCTTGGGGTCCCTGCTTTGGGGTTCTGGGGGTCTCCTCTCTCAGGAGTCCTGCTTAGGGAAACTGCAGCTTCCCTGAAGCTCCCCAAACCTGGTGTCACTGCCCCCCACCAGTCCCGTGAGGTCTCCACATGGCACTGGCAGAGCTTGGAGGGCCCGGCCAGGGAAGCCCAACCCCTCTCTGTGGGCACCCACATCCACCCGCCCCCTGCCACGGCTCTGCCACCACCGCCACTGCGACCCCCAAAAACACCCCCCAAGGACCCCCCAATGTCCCCCCGAGGGGCATCTGCAGCTCGGCTTTGGAGCCCTGCAAACCCCAAATATCTCCCCTGAAACGAGGCAGAAAAAAACTTTATAACAACAGTTGTTAGAGTAGTATGTATTTTTAATAGACATTGAGGTGCATGGGGATTAACTTCACTAAAAACATGCATGAACACTAGAGAGCTTGCCTATCTTATTTTTCTTTGAGGTCTTACACATGTATGGCATTGCACAATCTGCCTTATACATATTTATTCTCTGGCTTCACTCATCCTCACTTCCTATGGTAATTAACTCCTCTTGGTACATCCTCTTGGGCATACTTAGTTCATCATGGTGGTCTCTGAGGGTCTCTAGAAGATGAAAGAAATGGAGTCTTCCTCAGTGAACCCTTCACCTTTTTCTTGTGCATGCTTTGGATCTTCTGGCACTTTTTCAAGGCAAGACATCAGTTTCTGCATTTTTTGTTTTTTTTTCTTTTTTTGCAATTTTTTTTTTTTTGTTTTTTTTTTTTTTTTTTTTTTTTTTTTTGTTATGTTTAGGTTAGTCCTTCTTGTTATCACTGAGGGGTCCTGCATGTTTGTACTGCTTTAAAATATGTAAACAGGCACAGCACTCGATATTCACTAAATGCCTTCTAAAATGAACAATATCTTCTAAAATGCAGTATTTGCTCTTAAGTTTCCTATAAAGATTAGCTAGAATTTTCAAACCTCCTTCTCATGCCTTGCCTTTTCTATAGACCTAGTAAATTCTTTTACTACTCCTGGGGCTTCTCTCTAGCTTTAACTCACTATCTTGATAATTTTCTTTAAATATTATCCTATGTGGTTTAGATAATGAGGTTAAAATTGCATCTCGCTTTAACATCCTCTAGTTCTATATGAGTACTACAATAGACATTATTAAATTTATATTAAATAATATCAGCAAAATAATGATGGGGGACATAGGGTGTTTAAGATTCTAGTTGCATTTAGTGACTATCTAAAGAGTGCATCCAACAAGAGTTGTGGCTTGTGTCTTGCTTTATTTTTTGTAGAACTCTCCTTATTTCTTTTGTATCATGTTGGACAGTTACTACAGTGTTTTGTCTGTTCTCTTGAATTTGTTTTACAATTTTTTTCAAGTCTTCATGCTTTTTTAATTGCTTTACTAGGGTTAGGTTTATTCTAATAAGAGTAGATAACAATTAGTGATAGATTTTATAATTAGACGATTAACTGGTGGGATATAACTGACGCTAAATATGAAAAGATGTACCTGACAATCTTAACAAAATTGTAGATACAGAAATTAGAATGATTTTTATCAGGTAAGGTTATATTATTTCTACCTTGTCCTAGGTTACAGTGTAAGATGTGCCCAAAGTATGCTTTCTATCACCATCTACATGAGCTGTTGAAGCTGGGTTGTGCAGTGTTTCCCTTGCCCCCTCCCTCCAGACTATCTTCTGTTAATGGCCAATCAATGCCCTGCTGCATGACTCATAGATAACTCCCTCCAGGAGTTATCTCTGTTTAATGGACAATCAAGGACCCATTGCAAGACTGATAAAATGATATCAGTCCATTGTGAGATGCTGTGCCCAGGGGGAGGAGCCAGGCATTCCCACCTGGATAGAATCTGGGATTTGGGAAAGCACAGGCAGCCTTACCCACTGGATTCCCAGAGGACAAGAGGTCCCAGACCTTTCTGTGGGATCACTGCTCCAACCAGACCACTTCATCTGGACTGCTACCACCACCACAGGGAATCAGATTGTATTCTGACTCTGGCAGTGATCTTTTGTACTATTGCATTTATTTTATTATACCTTTTTTTCCTCACCTCATATTAAATTGTTTTTTTCTGACTTGGAGTCTCTCGTTGGTTTTGCTTTCAAGCCAGCACCTCTAGGCATCTCTTTCACCTACTTTCTCAGTTAAAATTGACCAGTTCTTCCTCTCATTGATCACTAATTTGGTCAAATAAGATTAAAAGCAATGATGCCTTGCAACATGGTGATCTGTTCAGTATATTTCACATTTTCCCATTTATTAGGTATCAAGACTTAATTCTGACTTGCAATAAATACATTCTTTCAGCTTTAAGACACAGAGGACATGAATTTCATTGAAATTGGCTCATTAATATTTATTTTCCTTCAGAGTGGCTCATGGAATATTTCAAGATTGGATAAACAATTAATGCCTCCGTGACTAACAGGGAAAAGGTAACTGAGCAAGTAAATAATCTTTTGCTTAGGCACAAAGCAGTCTCTGCAGTTTTAGAAGATAATTTCATTACATTTTATGAGCTTTAAAGAAGCAAATGGAGAAAAAAGTCTATGTGTTTAGAAGTATCATACATAATTATGCAAGTGTTAATGTGAGAATCTACAGAGTATCCTGCCTAATGATACATGTAGTTGTGCAGGTTTTTTATTCATTCATGGGTGTGTTTGTGTAAATACCCTTAATGAAACGATTTTTTCTAACCCTTTGCAAGAATATTTAGATGTATATTCATGCTCACAACTCTGTGTGGTGTGGAAAGAACGCTAGTGCCTATATAGCACAGTTTCCTTTTACACAATCCTTTTTTTCACAGTAATTTGCAACTTGTTCCCTGTTCTGCTTGGGTCAGCAGAGCTGTGCCACTCCGTCTCCATCTGGAATTTTTCTTTGTCTGTCTTTTGTTTTTCCTTCTGTTCCAAAATCACCTTTAATTCCTGCCTCCCACAGCTCTGCCGACTGACAAATAAGCGCAGCACCAGTTCATTGTCTCAGTACCTGTGCATTTTTTGATGCCATTCTGCAGAACTGAGTGGAGATGTGGGGGCTGTGCAACTGTGAGATTTGTGGATTTTTGTATTTTCACACTCGTGTATTGTCATAGATTTAATGCCGCTTCTGCTCCTGAAGCGTGTATATGTCCATTTATCTACTGCTTTTGCTCAGGGCATAGCGTACCCTGGGCTTTTCAGCTGGAACAGAACTTTTTTAGCAAACATCTGGGTGAATGCTCAGGCAGATATAGTGTAATAGAGGTTTAAGAGAGCTGCATCATACAAAACAAGAACAGAATGCCTTATGAGGAGAATCTGAAGCAGATGGTCTGTAGTCCTTACGCACTGGATAACAGCTAACAGTGCCTGTTGTTACAGAGCACCTTGAGACTCATCCTGTGCTTCCTCTGTGCTCAGCCTGAGTTGCCACATGCTGGTCTCTGAGCTTGTGCCTAGCCAAGGAAATCCCCATGGAGGGCCCTGTACAGCCTCAGGAATGCACAGGAATTTTATCACACATTTCAGCCTCCCATACATGCAAAAAATCCAAACCCAACTAAAACACCACAACAAACAAAAGCCCCAAAACAAAAACAACAAAACAAAACAAACAAAACAAACCCAAACCTAAGCAAACATAAAGCCCATGGAAATTTGTTCACAAGTTGTAATCAATTGTTTCATGTCACCTCCCTACTGTTCTCCAAACGACTGTCAATGCTAAGAGAGAAGGACAGAGAGGGATTTTAGCAAGATTGACAAAGTTCTGCTATGGATGGAGACTGCCTGTAGAAGAGCCTGTTTCCACTGCCTGTCTGCATGGATGGATGGCACAGCCCCGGGCCATGGCAGAGCAGCCTCCTGTGTCACCTACAGCGCCATTCAACAGCAGCTGAAGCCACTCTCACCCTGGATTGCCCAAGTGCTGCTCTGACAGCGTCCTCAGCTCTCTCTCGCACCCCTTTCCCTGTGTGCTGTGCCCTGGCAGCTGAAAGCCGAGCTGGCTGAGAGAGTGTCTGTGCTCTCAGCCAGAGTTTGGTTCTGCCCTTTGAAGACTTGTGCTGCCTCATGCTGGGGAACCCCCCGGTGAGAGCTTCTGTAGCAGGATTTTTTGAGACAGACACAGAGAGGCCTTACAGTGCTGGGAAAGTTCTGTTGTTTTAGTGCTGTCAAGGAAGTTGAGCCTGAGAACCAGGACACTGAGCCTGAGAACCAGCTTTTTCCCTCAACAAAGTGTAAACAGGTAACTGCACAGGAATGCTTATGCAGGTAACACTAGCCAATAGCGAGTAGTAAAATGCCGTGTGAACAGCTTGTGCACTAGAATGATATGTGTATGAAAGAACCCTGTGTACTCTCAATAAACGGAGCATTTGCCACTACTTTTGTGAAGAAGGTGTCTGACTCTGGCTGTTCCCCGTGGCTTTTTTTTTTTTTTTTTTCCCAAAATCACCGTCAGCCCAGGGTTCAGCTCCAGGAATGTCTTTGTGTGCCGAGCCTTTGCTGTAGCCACAAGGAACTCTCCTGGTTCAGGGCCACCCTTCCTGCTCAGCCAGGTTTCCCAGTGCACCAGCAACAGGAAATTGTCATGTCTGGGTGGTACCAGTGCCAACCAATGGCACATCTGGGCAGTTCAGGTGCTGGCAATTTCCTGGATCTGGACTCCCGGCACCAGCAAATTACCACATTTCGGCAGTGCTGGTGCTAGCACAAGGAACTTTGCAGATTTTGGCTTTATGTGCCAGCAAATTGCTGGACTGGGGCTGCACCAGCACCAGGAAATTTCTCAATCTGGGCACTGTGGCAGTGCCAGCAAATACCAGATTTCAGGCTCCAGTTAGAGCTGCTAAGAACTAGATTGACACTCCCTTCCTTCCTTCCTTAATTACTGAAACCACATGCTCTCACCCTCCCCACATCTCTGGCACTTCACCTCAACCCTCTACAGGTGCACACCTTTACCTCAGACTTCCCAATTTAACTGCAACAGCCCAAAAGAGACTTCAAGGCCCCAAACCTACTACCACCAGCAGGGGCATCCCCAAAATTGCTCCCTGATGTCCCTTCCTCTAGTGCCACATTCCAAAAGCCCAAGCCACCCCATCCCCCCTTCCAATCCTCACCCCTCACAAACTTCATCCCACCCCCACAGTTCCATCCCAACCCCACAGTTCCATCCCAACCCCACAGCATTCCACCCCACCCCAGCCAATCCATCCCCATGCCACGCCACGCCATCCCATCCCATCTCATCCCATCCCATCCCATCCCATCCCATCCCATCCCATCCCATCCCAATGCTCGCAGCTCCAGGAGCTGCTCCCGGGGATGCCCAGGCTGCCACTCTTGGGCTTTCTATGCAGGGCAGGGGCCTGCACTCCATGATCCCGCTGCCTCCCTCCAAGCTCAGCCTTTGTGTCTCCTCCAGGTGCTGCCAGAGCTATTGGGGCCAGGCCAGGAGTGGCACAGCCCCAGCGTTCCCCTCTCTGGGACATCACCGTGCTGGCAGCTCCAAGGTTCCCCTCTCTGTGATACCATGGCTGGGGGCAGCTCCAACATTCCAGGCCTTGGAGATGCTCCAAGGGAAGCGTCCAGAGCCACGCTCAGTCATCAAACTGACCAGCCACTGAGCACCCTGGACTTGGTGTAAGAGTCGGTCTGAATTTTCCCGCATTTGCCTCACGATCATCGCAAGGACCCCAAGGAGCCCACTGCAGTTCTGGCCTGCTCGAGGTGGATGCTTGCCAATTGTCTGCAGGTGCATTTTCCTGTGTCACCACACCACGGTACACGGGCTGTGAGCAGTGTAATGGTGGTTCTGTACCTGAAGATTGCACCTGCTTCACGGTCCCTGCTCCATGACGATTGCCTGTGAATTTCCCCATCTCTTGGCCAAGTGGACTTTCTGGGGTAACTTTGGTGGTCCCCCACAGAAAATCCCTCATCTGCGCCACAACCACCGCGACAGATGGAGATCAAAGCCCCTCCCAAGGACTGAGACCGAGACCTCTGTACAAAGCCCCTCTCAAGGACTGAGACATGAGACCCCGATGACCCAAATATGGGGGGCTGGAGCTGACTTAACCAAAGCGAGATGTTTGCGTGCAGGTGTGGTCATTGGACCAAGAAGATAATGGCTCTCGCTTACTTCTGAGAACATGGACTATCTGTTCCTGCTTGGTGGCTTCAATAGACTTATATGTATTACTTGTTCCCCCCGCAATGGAGGACTATAATAAAACCCCTGAGTAAACCAGAGATTTTGAGAGAGACTCTCCCTGATGTGACAGGTGGATCCATCAACCAGAACCCAAGGATTTTGTCCCCATGTGTGGTAGCTATATCCCCCCTTTCCTCTCTCTCTTTCTCTATCTCTTTTTCTCACTCTTAATCCCTCAATCACATTTGCTATGGTCAATCAATAAAAAGTGCATTTGTTCTGATTCATACTGAAATCCCGTCTGAGCTGTGTTTTGCACTCTGAGATCAGTAAGCGGACCATTGCCATGCCCGCTTGTATGAGCGGATTGTAATAAGAGGCAGCGGGATCATGGAGTGCAGGCCCCTGCCCTGCACAGACAGCACAACAGTGGCAGCCTGAGCATCCCCTTGGAGTGATGTCCAAAGTCTCCCGGAGCTGCAGCAGCCTCAGAGCTGTGAGCATTGCAGTGGCCACAGAGCTCTGGGGAAAGGTCCCAGCCCTGGCTTGGGGCTGGGCCAGAGCCCAGGGAGCAAATGAACTTGCAGCTGCTGCCCCAGAGCAGGGAAGAGCAGGAATTGCTGGCTGGGAGAGACTCTTGCCAAGGGCCTGCAGCACCAGGACACAGGCCATGGCTAGACACTGCTTGGGGCCAGGGTGAGCTGGGATGTGGGGATGGACTTGTTCCCTGGGAGGGCGGTGGGGCCCAGGGTCAGAGTGGGTGGAGAAGCTGCAGCTGGCCTGGAATGGCTGGAAGTGTTCAAGGGCTGGTTGGAGGGGACTTGGTGGCCAGAAGACATGGCATGGTATGGCCTGGTACGGCATGGAGCAGTGTAATGTGGGGATTGCAGTGTGAGAGGTTTTGTGAAAGTAGGGAGGGGTAGGGATTGCAGTGGTGGATGGGGTGTTTTGGGGTGTTGGAGTAGAGGGCAGCAAGCAAGAGGCAGTTTTGGGTGGGTGCTGGTGCCTGTAGCAATTGTGTAGCAGGGCTGAGGTGGAGAGGCAGTGAGCTTGGGTGGGTAAGGGCAGGAGAAAGAAAAGAGGAAGGAAGGAAGGAAGGAAGGAAGGAAGGAAGGAAGGAAGGAAGG
>JANEHK010001713.1:0-10936 GCA_025960845.1 Tachycineta bicolor | reverse complement strand
GGTGGGACCCAGGTTTGAGAGTGGTGGGACCCAGGTTTGAGGGGGTGGGACCCAGGTTTGAGGGAGGTGGGACCCAGGTTTGAGGGAGGTGGGAGCCAGGTTTGAGGGGGTGGGACCCAGTTTTCAGGGCGGTGGGAGCCAGGTTTGGGGGTGAGGAGGCATCCCGAGGAGGAGGCGTGCTCCTGGGCTGGCTGGGATCCATCCACACGCTGCTCGGGATGCTGGCAGCAAGCACAGCCCGTGCTGGTGCCCGAGCACCCTGAGGGAAGGCACGGGCTGGCAGGGCAGTGGGGACACGGCAGCACCCATGGCGTGCCCGCCACAGCCAGGGCAAGGACCGGCAGGTACAGCCCTCACCCACACAGCCCCCAAAGCACGCCTCAAGGAAACACCCTCGGTTAGTTCAAGATGTCGAGACTCTTCCCCTTCAACGATTCTTGGCCTTTTTTTAACCAACTTATTCTCCTTCCCTAGAAAATTACAGCCATTTCATGTCACTCCAGCAGATGTATTTCATATTTTCCAATGTACTGCACTACTTGTCACTCTTCTGCAATCTTTAGGTGTGTTTTTCTGCCACTGCAGAAGTGAGAGAGCAATAAACCAGGAAACCCTGACTAAAAGCAGTCTGGAAGTGATGCTAGACTGGGGTAGATGAAAGCAAAATAAAAAGGCACTGATTTATTAAAATAGCAAATCACCCAATATGTCCTATTCAGATGTTGCTGCTGGGTTATGAAATCTGGATAAATGTATAAAGCAACCACAAGTTCCAGCAAAACAACAGTAATGAATTACAACTATCAAAGGCACCTCTAAATTCTCCCAGTTTCACTGAAAGCCCATTTTCTGCTCCTCCCCACCTTCCAGGGCACTAAATCATTTCCATCTGAAACAAAACCCTGCCTGAAATCCTTGGCCTTTGGTCGCCCCGTTCAAACCCTGATCCTCAGGACATCTACCCCGGGCTCTCTTCTACTCTCCCAAAGTTTGAGTATCTCCCCTAAAACAAACACATCCTTACAAGGGTTTTGCCAAAGAAGGACGGCAGCTTTTTACAACTGGCCTCGACAGAAAATGGATCTTTTGTTCCTTTCTTTTTCTGCTCCAGCCATCATATTTCTGTTTTGCCATCGCTTTGCTAGTGAGGCTTTGTTTTGATTATACCAAACGCATTTGGAACTGAAAGTTTATTCCCTCCCAGGCAAGATATTTCTCTCTTTGCACTGAGGGTACACGCTGGTAATTAATTCAGGCTTTCCAGATTGTGTCACACTAAGCAAGGAGGAAACTTGGAGAACCGGGGTGACCACGGGACAGCAAACCTCGGGGCACAACCCCAAAACCTGCTGCAGAAAGAAGACCCCACGCACAACCTCTGGGCTGCCAAGGGGACAACTCCACAGGAGCCACCTTCAGATCCTGCAGGGCTCCTGAGAGCTCAGAGGAAAGTTTGCAGTGCTCGAGTCTGAGCCGAGCAGGAACAGATTCCACAGCAGCAGCACCGCTCCTGTTGGGATCCTGGGAGGGACCAGCTGTCCTCAGGCTCTCTGGACATTTAATCCACGCTGCCAGGCACACAGGGAGCCTATTTATGGAAGCGGAGTCCCTCTGTCACAAGCCGTGGCACAGACAGGTTGCAAACACTTCCTGAACAGACCTTCCGGGATGTTGTCTGACTACAAAACAATCCTGGGGAGTTACTTGTTCGAATTGTTCGGCTCACCCATATTAGTTACCTTTTTAATTAAAAAAAACACCAGAAAACCATCAGAAACAGCAGACTAATAAGCCCAAGTAAGTCTGTGTTGGACTGCGGAAGCCATGGAGTAACTCCCGTGTTGCTGAGGAGAATCTAGGAATTTCTGCAAGGTCTGCACAGCAACAGAGCTGCCTTTAGCTTGACTGCACGAGAAAACCCAGTCCTGCTGCACTTCACCTGAATCCTCCCGGGGATCACAGGCACAATCACGGATCCCACAGGACCTTGTCGGGTTGCTCTCTTTTAAAGGGACAGATAAGGGTTCTGGCTGCTCCTTTGGCCTTAAAAATAGCAGACTATTTTTATTGCAGGATAAAGACTCTTTCAGTGATAACATGATTCTCGCTGCCCTGGCAAACACTTTCCTTGGTACACTGTATCCCTTCAGAACCTTTCACAAGAGGTTAAACTCGACTCTCCCTTCGCTTTCATGCTCTCCTCGCACCTGGCTTCCCTGATTTAAAATAAGAAATCAGCCAACTGTGTTGTTAAAAATGGGGAAAATTCCAGCACAGTCAGGATTTGTATTACTCAGTGTCCAGACAAAGTTTAAACGAATCATGTTCCCTTATGAATACAAGCTGAATTAATCCTGACTCTTTCAAAGCCCATCCTGGCTTCTTTCCTGCATGGAAAACTTCATTCTTACAAAACTGCAAACCTGAGATTAATTTGTGCATGTACCTGAGTCAAACCGACATGAAAATAAGTTCTAAAGGTTTAACAGCGGTACTCATTTGTGAGTGACACTATGTTTTTACACCTAAAACATAAAGACAGGATGAACTTGAAACTGACCCAGTCTCAAAAACTTGCCTGAAATTAATTCCGGGGATCCATCTGATTCTGTCACAATGAAGCCATTTTTTATACATTGTATTTGCACTCTCTTTCCCTCTCCTCTGTTTTATTTTGGGTGAAAAACCCACAAAAAAAACCCCAAAAACAAACCAACAAGCCTTGTTGCCTATTCCATGGAAAGTTATAGGAAGCTTCTGCTCAATATTCCAATAGTACAAAGTATAATAAGCACAAGCTACCACTGACAACAGAAATTTGGTGGGGTGAAACTGCCCTGCATCCACACTGTAACGTTTCCAGTCCGTTTCACCCTGCTATTTCACTATTTCTTTCACAAGATAATCACCTCCAGGCTGGTCTAATGGATCTCTGTCACTTTGAAATGGGCAGCACGGAACAAAATAAAAACTTTCGGGCTGTCAGGTGGCAGATTTGGCTCCGCAAGCAGCCAGGGGATTGCTCTGCTGAGCGAGGAGATGAGTTTGGCTCGTGCCTTGCTGGGGGAAGTTTCTGTCTGAGGGGCTTTTAGAGCTGGGGAAAAGGGGCTCTGTGCACCTGTGTCACGGATTCATGTGCTGCAGCAGGGAATCTGCACGGGTGAGTGCAGATCTCCACACACAAGCTGAACTCTGCACCCAGGGATCCTAAACCAGAGGAATCAGCAGGAGCAAGAAGTGCTGCTATCACCTGGGAGCTGTTTGGATTTGTTTCCAGCCACTCCCCAGCACTAGGAGCGAGCCTGGCCTCTCCATCAGAAACCCCCGGGATGAAGAAAGCACCAAGCCACATTCCAAAGCAACACAAGCCGTGGCAGTGGTTAATTTATTAATATTTATACATTTTCCACATTCCGAGGAGACCTGAGTTAACTTAAATAACAAATTTAATGCAAGTTACCTTAAAAACCAAAGAAGCACTCGAAAAAAGTTATCTGTCACGTCTGTGCCATGCGGCGTGTGACAGAGCACACATCGCTGCTCAGCAGCAGCGCTGAAGGAACAACTCAGCAAAATTGGGGGAGAGTGGAAACGTTTTAATGGAGGTGGAAGGAACGCTTTCTAATCCCCATTCCTCCTTTCCCTACATCCCTCCCAGCCCCCCTGCAGCTCCTGAGGCAGCTCTGGCTCTCCCTCCAGCCAGCCCTGCCTTCATGCTGGGGTGCTCCCACAGGGGAACGAGGCGTGGAATAAAAACATGGAACTCCTGGCAGGGAAAGGACAGCTACAGCACGGCTTTCATCTGCTCACTGCACCCTTTGATGGGCTCTGTCCCTCAGCATGGAAACGTGGATCAGCTCCTCCTAGAGAAAACACTCTAGGCTTCTCCAGCTGCAGCCGTCTGTGCGTCTGTCGGTCCTCGCTGGGAAATGCAGGACCCACGGGCCAGACCCAACGTCACAGAGGAACAGAGAGTTTAAACACACCCACTTCCTACCGGGTTTCTGAAAATTCAAACCTGGGTAGGTAAGACAGACCCCTGAGGCGTCCCAAGCAAGCAGAAGATGGCCGTGGATCAGTCCTTATCCAGTGTGGATACACACGGGCACATCCCACCTGGCTTCCCTGCCTAGCCCACCTCTGGAATATTTAAAAGCTGGCACACTAAAGAAGGAAAAAATTCCTTGCTTCATCATTTCGGTATCATCTATGCTATAAAACAGAAATCAGTATTAGTGGTTTTTTTCAATTCTCTTTGGACACAAGGGATAAGCAAAGCCCACCCAGAGGAGTTTAAACAACGAGCTCAGTGCAGGAGCAGGGCAGGAGCGTCCCTGCAGCCACAGGGAAGGAGCAGAGCCGAGCCACACGTGGAAAACCCCCCTGAGACACGCAGAAAACTGCACAGCTTCCCAGCAGAGCTTTGCCTCCATCCTCTGGACGCTGACTGGGGCCTTGGAGCCCCCCTTACAGCCGTGCCACCCCGGTTTGTCCCTTCCCTGGCGGCCGTGGCTCCTCCCTGCCTTCCCAAGGCTTTCACAGAACGCAGCAGAGGGAATCCATCAGCACAGCCACCTCAGCACACGGCCAAACCCAAACTATCAAACAAACAAACGCACAAGCCTTCGCCCCACCACTCCAGCAGAGCCTCCGGAGCTCCCAGGAAGGGGCACAGGAGCAGCTCCAAACGCTGCTCACACCTCCGAGCAGGGAACAGAAACACACCGAGTGGGCAAAGAGCAGAAAAACCCCCTCAAAATGACTTTTGCATTTGGGAAGCACATACCACCCAAGACAAATGTTTATTTTCTAATCTTAAACTATTTTATGGTTTGGAACCCTATTATGTTAATTGACTTAGGACATCTCTATATTAACCATTAATCTCTGAGATGGAACATTATCAAACCTTTTCAGGTATATAATAAACCAATCTACTATCAAAAGAGAATTATCTTCAAATAAGTCCAACAGGGTAATTACACCTAACAATTAAGTCTTCACCTGAACCTGGATCTCTGCAGCCCATTTTTCCAACTGAGCTCCCAAAGACCTTTCTCTTTAAAGCAAATGAGCTTCCTGGTCCCTAAGCAACACAAAAGTAAAGGACTCTAAACCCAGTAATTACAGCTGCTCAGGAATATTATTTTAGCTACAATGAAGCCCTCAAAAGTTTCTTCCAAGTCTTTATTTTCAACAACATAAAAGCATCAAGATTACACTAACTTTATTTTCTCCTGTAATCATTATAATTTCTGGTCTGATAAGCAAAATAAACAAGCTTTTCCGATTGTATTTAAATTGATTTAACTACAACTGCTTGGTCTCGACAGGAGCTCAAGGTGTCAGACGAACTGAGGCAGGTAACTCAAACAAATCCCACATTCACAACGCCTGCAGGTACCTCGAACATTCTCGTAAATGCTCCTGCTATTTATTAAACACTTCCTTTACTTTTTGTGTACCGACTTCCCCCTCTGAAAACAAACCTTAAGCCTTCAGTCCACACTCTGCCTTGCCCTGGCAAGCCCCAGCACAGGGCTGACAGGGAGCTGTCTCCTCCTGCCTGTTTTCCTCTCTGAGCATCGTTTCCAGCTGCTCCCACGGCTGGGGCTGGGGCACGGAGCTCAGCCCCCAGCTGCAGATGTCCCCCAGGACTGGAACTGGGTGCCAGGCATCACCACCAGCCCACAGCACTGCTCCACATCGAAAGAAGCCTCCTGCACCTAAAGGAGCTCCCCAGGATGGCAAAGTGGGAGAAGCTCCAGGGTGGGGAGGAGGGAGAGGCGCCTCAGGTGCTGTTCCATCCCCTGGAAGGGGCACTGGAGGATGAGCAAGCACAAAGGACAGGTCCCAGGTGTCACCTGGAGCCAGGTGACCCCGTCCTTCCTGGAACAGGGCACACTGCAAACACAGTGCCTGATGTGACCCAGAGACGGGCATGTTCCCTGCAGGGAACTCCAGCAGCGAAAGAGAAATCGGGGATTCCAGCACGCACCAGCGCCGGGCTCTGCTGCAGCCCCCCGCGCTGAGCAGGGCACACAGGGCACCCTAAAGCTCTGCCCACACTGAGGAAATCTCTGCTAGGCTGGGTTTAACCCCACAGCTTCCCCAGGCCAACACCATCTGTGGGGAAAGGGAAAAAGGGGGGGAAAGGGGAAAAGGGGGGGGAAAGGGGGAAAAGGGGGAAAAAAGGGGGAAGGGGGGAAAAAAAGGGGGAAAAGGGAAAGCTGCTTTTCCCCAGCCAGCCAGGCTGAGAGGCTCCTGGAGGGCACAGGCAGCCAAGGAACCCCTGTGTGGGGTTCCCCACTAACCAGGCTGGTGCTGTGGGGCCAGGGAAGCCCTTGTGGTACAACCTCAGCCTTAGATTGAGTTACCTCCCTTCCTCTAATTAGCACCTCCTAAAGTACAGGGTAAATCAAAGCAATCACGGGTTAGAATGGCCTAGGGTAAACTGAGGTATGATTTAGGCTGAATCGGTGCAGCACAGGCCAAACTGCTCAGAACAACGGCTCTGATCCGGCCAGAGTTCCTGTTACTTTATTAACTCAAATTAGCTACTCCCAAACAGCCTAAATAAGGACAGGCTCCCTCCCTTCCCTGTGAGGCTTTGAGGATGCTAATGCACCCTGCAGCATCACCTTCCTGGCCCCATTCTGCTGCTAACAACACTCCTGTTTAGACATATAAGGTAATTAATTTACAGGTAAGCTCTAATCCAAATGCTTTAGAGTCCTAGATTCTTTTCTCCTACTTACACTCGGAATATTGGCAATGACTAGCAGGATGTACTTTCTGTAATTGTGCTCCTTTAAGTTACTATCCACAGCTTATTTTCCAGATGCTGTGGAGTTAACAGCTCCTTTTAGTTAAACTTATTTTCGTGACAGTATTATACTTAAAATTATAGTGCTGCACTAAATGCCATGAACACAGAACTAGAGGTGTTTCACGCATCCCAACTAGACTCCTCGCCCAGCAAAAAGGAATTCCGAATTCAGGCAGGTTAGGACTCTTAGGGATAACTTCTATTTCCATCATTTCTCTCGTATGTAACTCCAGCAGAAAGCATCACTCGGTGGGCAGCGGATCCTTGCTGGATCTAATGCAGCACAGGCACACCCTAAATGTTGGCTTTAGGGTTATTTTCAGCAGGATGCACAGAAATCTGACAGATGGGGCTGGACTCTGAAACTTCCCCTGTGAGGAGCTGTATTTTGAATGTCCCAACAGAGCAGAGCTCGATGTGCTGCTCAGTTAATCCCATCCGCCAGCAGCTGCACAATTCCTTCCCCTGGCCTTGGCCACAGGTCCTGGGATCACCATAAACACTGACCCATCAGGCAGGGAAACTGAGGCAGCAGAGGCTGCATCTCCTCAGACCCCTCATGGAACGGTGCTGGCAGAGGTGGAAGTGCACTGCAGGCTGATGCTCGACTCCATTCCCTTACAGCAGATTGTCCTGATGAGGGTTTTCCTTGGATCACAGGATATGATGAGAGAAGTTATCATTTAAGAAGTTAAGAGCACCTTAATCGAAGTAATTACTGAAACTGATCTGATTGGGAAGTAATCTATTTAGAAGAAGTCAGGACTGCCAACTGGGAAGCTCCGACCCAACCCCTGAGCTGATTGCTTTAGATGTGGATGACTTCCCACTTAATTTTTCAAGTGCTATTGAAAATGTCTTCATCTGTGAATGTCAAATATTTATTTTTCTAAAACACTAAATAATGGCCATCTAGGCATCTCAACATGTAAACAACATGTTACACAGGCTTTCAAGCACCCGGGTGAACGTGATTTCCTCCGGAGCAATGGGAAGAGCTGGTGGCACTGCAGGGAATTCCCCCGGGACAGAGCCCTCGGTAGGGCTGGCACTGCCACATCCTGCCTGCCAGAGCTCCTCTTGAACCGGCTGCTGAGAGCTTGCTCCTCCCAGGATCCCAGCAATGATTCCATCTGAACAGTCTGCCCCCTGAAAATCACATCCCATCACGGATTTGATTAATCAGCTCTGCACTTGTGGTGCACATTTGCATTTTCTGAGGATTTAGTTGGGATGTGCAAACACCAAATCACAGAATCGTCGAATGGTTTGGGTTGGGAGGGACCCTACAGCTGATCCTGTTCCAGCTCCTACAGGGCAGGGACACCTTCCACTACCCCAGATTGTTCCAAGCCCTGTCCAGATGCTGGGCACTGCCAGGGATGCAGGGGCAGCCACAGCTGCTCTGGGCACCCTGTGCCAGGCCCTGGCCACTCTCCCAGCCTGGAATTCCTTCCCAAAGCCCCATCCATCCCTGCCCTGCTGCAGTGGGAAGCCGTTCCCTGTGTCCTGTCATTCCAGACCCTTGTAAAGGGTCTCTCTCCATCTTTCTTGCTGGCTCCTTCAGGTCCTGGAAGGCCACAATTACATCACCCTGAAGCTTCTGTCCTCCAGGCTGAACAATCCCAATTCTGCCAGGCTTCCCGCAGAGCAGAGCTGCTCCGTCCCCCTGACCACCTTGGAGGTCTCCTCTGCACTCAGGACAACAGGTCCACGTCCCTCCTGTGCTGGAAGCAGCAGCCCAGGAGCTTTTCACACCCAACAGACAAAAACCAATCTCCTATTTAAAACCTACAAGAGATGGTGACAGCGATTTAGGGGCCAGCAAACAAAGGGATTTCACCCAGACTTGGTCCTTTACTTTCTGGGCTAAGAGCAGGAATCATCACTTCTGATCTACTGTCAGTGATGACAGATTCCCTCCTTGTGGAGAGGAATACTGGCGAGGAACTACGGGATAAGGATGCAGCCACGGAGGGAGCGTGTGCGAGGGGGCAGCCTCCAAATCTGGGATAATCCCAGCGGTGCTGCACTGACATTGCCCAAGTCCAAAACCCATCACACATCGGAACTGGCTGCCCTAGGGAGAGCAGGCTGAAAGCACAGGGACAGGTTTGGACAGGGCACAGCTGCACACCCATAACCTGGAAAAGGCAATCCCAGGGTTATACAATTACACGTTCAGCTGTGATCCCGAAATTATCACAGTGATGCTCTGGGACCCCAAGGTACTGTCCCAAAAGGACAAGAAGCCTCAAGCTCCTCTCAGAGAACACACATGTCTAGAAATAGACAAGTATTTTAAATTTCTGTCACATTCCAGTCCTACTTCATGTATCCTGCTTTTACAGACTCCCAGAATGGCTGAGGTAGGAAGGGAACTCTGGAGTTTCTCTTGTGCAATCCCCCTGGTCAAGCTTTTCTTGCAAGTTCTTGCCAAAATAGTTCAGCCTGACTTTCAGAATGATTTTTTACAAAAATGTGCAAGTGCTCCAAGTTACTCTTCCACTTACACCTGTGGAAAAGTTTCTTCCACAGGAATGAAATATGTGCATGGAAATCTGTCAAAAGAGCATATGGGATCCCCAAAGTCTCCTGCAAACACAATTTCTGTTGGTGTCAACCAACACAACCAATCACGGCATGACAGGAGATCAAAGAAAAGCCAGTGCAGTATGGAAAAACCTGGGAAGGTGAAGACTCAGATTCCTTTTGAATTCAGACAACTTCTTCTAGTTTTTTAACTGCTCAATGCTACTGAGCCCCTGAGTGTCACATCCTTGTGCTGGGGAGTCACCACCCTGGTGCAAGGGGAGGGAAAATCACCTCTCGATTATGAAATGCACGTAGGGCCCCAGCATACGTGGAATGTTTACATCCTTAGAAAAATGATCCAACTGTCCCATTCGATCTCCAGGGCAGACTGACAGGGGAATTTTTCTTTTATAAAGAACTTTGATGAAACAGGAATGTCAGCTTTAGCGCACGCTGCACTGACTGGAACAGGATCAAAACTAAGTTCCACACGATGTTTTCAGGGGAAAAGAGGAGAATGTTTCATGGAATTTAAGTCGGGATTTGGCTTGCATCCTAGAACATATATCTTGTTATGAAAACTGCTGAAACACTTTTAAGTGGGCAAGCCATAAGTGTCCTTGGAGCTATCCAGTCAACTGGAAGTCACAGAGGCAGAACCTCCTAAAGTAGAAAAGCCTGAAATTGGGAGAGGGGGAGAGGGGGGGTGAGGGAGGGGCAAGTAATCTTGGAATCCTATCTGCTATCCGGATCGGCTCCCTTGTGCCTACAGCATGAAGTAGTTACAACTTGTTTTCTGCTATTGTCACAGATCCAGGACGTTACTCTGGCTAAATCATAATCTCTTCCTGCCTCAGTTCATCCATGTGCAAACCTGGCTCCCTAACTCTTACCTTAATGTGTCATGGGGCTTAATTAATAACACTTAGGTCTTTTAAGTCCTCTACAAACATTAACTACTTCTTGTAACAACTCTCCAAGGTATTATTATCCCCATTTTACTCATGGAGAAACGGCAAAAGAGGTTGTCACTTGCCCAAGGCAACAGAGTAATGGTTACACTTAGAGATCCTCTTCACGGACGACTCTAACAGTGGAAACACATCAAGAAAGGCGAAGACAATAACGACAAACTCGAAATTACTTTTAAAAGTGCACCATAAGCACCTGGAAGACGACGGAAAATCCCTCCCAGAAACAACAGGCTTGGGACCAGAAAAAGCATCACAACTGTCAGCACAGAGGACGAAGTACCCCGGACAGACCCGGGCTCGAGCTCGCCCAAACAGCCACACAGAAACCGCCAGACCTGTCCTCTCGAGCGCTCTTAAGTACCATAAAATTGAGCAACAGGCTCGTACGGTGCTCTCCAGTAACACCGAGCGAGCAGATAATCAATGCGGTATGCAGCACGCTAATTCCTTCCGCCGCGTTCCCAGCGGGGGCCGGGAATGCCAATAACGGCCCCGGACGGCGGGGGTCCCGCACGGTGCCGCCGCCCCCGCCGGCGACCAAGTTGGCGTCCCCCGCGCCCCGCCGCGCTGACATCGCCGCGGCCGCCGCCGGGAGCCC
>JANEHK010001712.1:0-11700 GCA_025960845.1 Tachycineta bicolor | reverse complement strand
TGAATTGGGTCTGTTCTTCAGCAACAGCAGACCTTTGAAACTAAACTCACAGCTCAGGAGTGCAAACTGAAGTGCAATAAAGCTTTGTGGATATAAAAACACTTCACACTGTCAGCTGAACTCATCAATGTCATGCTGCATTTCAGTGTGGTATAACCAGATGCAGTTATGGATACGTCACATCCCCGATCATGCACCAGCTGCCGGGAAAGGTGAACGGTGCAATGAACTACCTAAGACTAGCCTGACAGCACTTGGCAGGAGGACCTTCAAAAATCAGAAAGTGAACTTAGCAAAGGGCACCTGGATGGTCAACAGACAAGGCTCCATCAAGTGAGCTGGTCCTGCCTGTTATAAATAAATTCTATTCAAGTAATCTATGTTTTAGTTACTTAATTGTTAAGTAATTCTATTAAGATTGTTAATGCTATTTCTGTATAAAGAATTTGCCTTACTCCTGTTTTAATACTGATTTATCACCTTATTTACTTGTTTGTTAATTAAAAATTCACCTTATTACCTGTATCTCTGCTCCCATTCGCTGGACAGTGTCTGAATATGCAAATAAAAAGAACACTGGAATTCTGGGAACAGCTCAGGAACAAGAGACTCTGAAAAGCAGGGAGCCAAAGTAAAATCCGGGACTGTAGTCGCATTTTCGACTAGTGCGAGAAGTACGGGGGTCCGCCGACGCAGCTTCATTTAGTCGCCGTGACCTGAGAAGGAGTCCCCCGTCGCTGGATGACCCCCGATCGGCGACGCGAAACGGACTCCCCGGCAAGGGGAAAAAGCCCGTGAGGGGGGGTGGGAGTCCCCAGCTTTGCTGTGAAGCGAAGCTGTGTGTACCTCCTCCTCCACGTTGCCAAGAGAGCAAGCAAGCTCTCCCCCAAGGCCAAGCTTGATAATAAAGAAACATACAAAAACAGCAAGTCTCTGACTCTCTCTCTTTTTTTTTCCATAACAATTTTTGGGGACTCGTCCGGGATCTGGCCACACCTGAAGAGGGACCGAGGACGGGACGGCCGCTCGCCCTTCGGACCTCCGGGACAGCTGGCCAAGCGGGAGCAGCCTGGGAGCGGCAACGAGGAGGAGCGCCGGAGGGTGAGCGTTCCGGCGGCGGGTAAAGGAGACGTGCGAGTGGGAGTGTGAGAGAGTCGGGGGCCGGCAGCTCGGACCCCCGGAACTGAGTGTGGACCCCTCGGTACTGCGGTTTCGCGACCCCCGCGAGGGGGCCGGCCAGGAAAAGGGGGAAGCGAGAGAAACTAGTGAGTGAGGCGTCTCCTTAGGGGCAAAGACCCCCTCCCCGGGCGTGCAGGGGAAAAAGAGTGTGAGTGGCACGCATTAGGGGCAAAAAGACCCCTCCCCTGGGCGTGCAGGGGAAAACAGTGTGTGAGTGGCACGCATTGGGGGCAAGTCCCCCCCTTAAAGGCTAGAGTAGCCCAGGAGGGTTTAGAGTCCCTGGAGGGGCGGGAAAACCGTACCAGGGTTGATGGGGTGTCCCCAGACACTGCGGGTGCCGAGAGCTCATGAGAGTCCCTGCTTCCCAGGACTGAGCCAGACGCACCGGAGAGGGTGTGCTGCCGCGGTCTCAGGGAGGAGGCCGTAAACCCATAGCCCGAGGACACCGGGGTGGGGAGTCAGCTTGGAGGCGAGGCGGGCATCCTACACACGCACTCATCCCTCTTGCCGAGGCTGCTTCGCTGGGGAGAAGTAGTCAAGCCGGTCCTGGTGGAAGGCAAAGGGGTCGGGCCCTGCTCGGGTTGATCCTTGGAAACAAGGAAGGGATACCCCCCCAGGTAACCCGTGCGGAGTCTTGACCTCTTACCTCCGTTTCAAAAAGTGAAGAGGGGAACGGTACTAGGGACAGGGCAGTCTAGTCCGGGGTTCGGACTGAAGGTGTCCGGCCCGGCAGGGGCTACGGCGTGGGAAGGCCCTGAGGCCCGGAAGGGGATGCCAGTACCAGGGACCCTGTCGTGCGCCGCAAAGCGTGTCCAGAGTCTCAGGGGTGAGGCAAGGCGCAGGGCCAGATATACGGAGAAAATCAGAAAAAATTGAAGATTGGCAGGAGAAAAGTATTAATGAATTATTAAAAGAAGCCTTAAGAGTTTACCTGAGGAGAGAAGAAGAAAAAGCCAGAGCCAAGGCTCGCATTATGGTAGCTGTAGCAAGAGAAAGTACTGGAGTAGCAGAAAACCAGAGAAACTCCTCCTTGAAATCTAGTGAGGGAGGACCAAGACCCTCATTTAAAGAACCAAAGTCACCCATAGTACCACCGTGGGTAAATTTGAAAAGAAGTAACCCAGGAGAGAATAGAACTTGTTATTACTGTGGTGAAATAGGGCATTTAAAAAGGGACTGTAAGAAATTATCACTTGATGAAGCTATTGCAAGGGAGCAGGATGCCCTGGAGAGGGTGCTGAAAGGGGAGGATTAGGGGTGTCAGAGGCTCTATAAAATAGGGAACCCAATAGAACAACAAGATGAGCCTCTAGTAAAATTTGATGTGGGACCCCAAAGTGAAGAATATGAATTCTTAGTAGACACAGGGGCTGATAGGTCGAGTTTAAGGAAATTACCAACAGGGGTAACAAACGGGACAAAAACTTGTGGAGTGTTAGGGGCTGAAGGGAGGCCTTTTCAAGCATTAACAATTGAAGGAGTAGAGATAAAAGGGAACTCAAAGCACTGTGTAGCTGATTTTCTTTATTTACCACATACAGAAACCAATTTACTAGGCCGAGACTTAAAAGTGCAGCTCGGGGTAGGAGTTATCCCAAAAGATGGAAAAATGGTTGTGCGTATCATGAAACTGACCCAAGGGGATATACAAGAGATAAGTCCAGAAGTGTGGGCTACAGAGGGAAAATATGGGTGTTTAGAAATCCCTCCCAT
The DNA here is from genome assembly GCA_025960845.1 of Tachycineta bicolor. Classification (NCBI taxonomy): domain Eukaryota; kingdom Metazoa; phylum Chordata; class Aves; order Passeriformes; family Hirundinidae; genus Tachycineta; species Tachycineta bicolor. The sequence continues at coordinate 8,808 of JANEHK010001712.1, read as the reverse complement.
TAAGATAGAAATGCAAAAAGATACCCCCACCACCAGAGTCAAGCAATACCCAATGTCACCAGAAGGAAAGAAAGGGTTAGCTTCAGTAATTGAGCATCTTTTAAAAGAAAATATTCTGGAACCCTGTATGTCCCCTCATAACACCCCTATATTGGCCATAAAGAAAGATGAGGGAAAGTTTAGATTAGTCCAGGATTTGAGAGAAATTAATAAAAGAACTATTGCTCGACACCCAGTAGTACCTAACCCCTATACCTTGCTGAGCAAAATTCCAAGAGAGCATACCTGGTTCACAGTGATAGACTTAAAGGATGCTTTTTGGGCATGTCCCCTAGCAGAAGAGTGTGGGGATTGGTTCGCCTTTGAATGGGAACATCCAGACTGGGGAAGGAAACAACAGCTAAGGGGGACCCAGTTACCACAGGGATAAACGAAGTTGCCAAATATCTTTGACAGGCCCTAGAAACATTATTAGAACAGTTTAGTCCCAAAGAAGGAGTTCAAATTTTGCAATATGTGGATGATTTATTAATATCAGGGGAGACAGAGAAAGAAGTTAAAAATGTAAGTATACAGCTTCTAAACTTTCTTGGAGAAAGGGGGTTAAAAGTATCTCAAAGTAAACTACAGTTTGTAGAAACTGAAGTCACTTATTTAGGACACCTAATCGGAAAGGGGAGTAAAAGGTTAAGCCCTGCAAGAATTTCAGGAATAGTGTCTGTATCACCTCCAAAAACAAAGAGAGACATAAGGAAACTTCTAGGCCTGTTCGGATACTGTAAGCACTGGATAGATAAGTACACTCAAGGGGTCAAATTTCTTTATGATAAATTAATAGACCAGGAACCAATGAATTGGACAGAGAGTGACGAGAGGCAGCTACAGGTTCTAAAAGAGAAATTATCCTCAGCACCAGTTTTAAGCTTACCAGATCTTAAAAAGGAGTTTGATTTGTTTGTAAACACTGAGGAAGGGATAGCATATGGAGTTTTAACCCAAGAATGGGGAGGATACCGAAAACCTGTAGCATTTTTATCAAAACTGTTAGATCCAGTTGCTAGGGGATGGCCGGCTTGTCTCCAAGCAGTTGCAGCCGCAGCTATTTTAATAGAAGAAGCTCAAAAGTTAACATTACAGGGAAAGATAAAGATACATACTCCACATGATTTGAAAACAATTTTAAGTCAAAGAGCTCAAAGGTGGCTCACAGATTCTAGAATCCTAAAATATGAAATTATACTGATAAATTCAGATAACCTAGAACTAACAACATCAAAAAGCTTAAATCCAGCCCAGTTTCTCTCTGGCGAGCCCACTGAAGAGATAGAACACCATTGCCTAGAACTCATTGATATGCAAACAAAAGTAAGAGAAGATTTAGAGGATACACCCCTTCCATATGGGAGAGTATTGTTCCCAGATGGGTCATCCCGAGTGGTGGAAGGGAAAAGAACATCCGGATACTCTGTGACCGAGGGAGAGAGAATGGAAGTCTTAGAAAAGGGAAAGTTACCAAGTAATTGGTCAGCGCAGTGCTGTGAAATATATGCACTAAAGAGAGGGCTAGACTTACTTAAAGATGACCGAGGGACCATTTACACAGACTCTAGATATGCCTTTGGTATCGTGCACACATTTGGGAAGATTTGGGAAGGACGGGGGTATTTAAATTCAAAAGGGAAAAACTTAATACACACAGAATTAATAAAGTCAGTGTTAAAATCTTTACAAAAACCAGTAGAAATTGCAGTAGTTCACATAAAAGGACATCAAAAGGGAGATATGCCTGAGATAAGGGGAAACCAGTTAGCTGATAAAACAGCCAGAGAGGCAGCTTTAGAACCAGGAGAACCAGTAAAATCCTCAAATTAGAGAAAATACCAAGAAAAGAAGAAGAAAAGATAGAGCAAGTGTTTAGTAAAAAAGAGCAGAAAGCAATAAAAGAATTAGGATTACACCAGGGGGAACACGGAGTGTGGTTAACAGCTGATGGACGGAAATTCTTAAATAAAGCCCTAGCCAGAAAAATACTTACAGAAATACATAATTTAACCCACTGGGGAACCCAGGGGTTATGTGACCATTTCCTAAGGGAAAACCTATGTATTGGAGTACACGAATTAGCAAAAGCAGTTACTCAGGGATGCATAATATGTCAGAAAATAAATCAAAAAGTTATGAGAAAAACTGAGCCTGGAGGGAGGGAGTTAGCCTTAAGGCCCTTCCAGAATGTGCAAACTGATTTTACTGAGATGCCCCCTGTTCAAGGGTACAAACACTTGTTAGTGATCATAGATCACCTTACCCATTGGGTAGAGGCATTCCCTACAAAAAAGGAAACAGCAGAAGTAGTAACAAAAATAATATTAGAAGATATCCTCCCTCGGTATGGGCTGATAAATAATATTGATTCAGACAGAGGGCCACATTTCACAGCACAAATTCTACAACAGGTAACACAAGCCTTAGGGATAAAATGGAGGTTACACACCCCATGGCACCCCCAAAGCTCAGGCAGAGTAGAAAGGATGAACAAAACCATTAAAAATGTACTGACTAAACTAATAGCAGAAACTCAACTAAATTGGCTTAAATGCTTACCCCTAGCATTACTACGAATCAGAACACAGCCACGAGCAGATCTAGGAGTGTCACCATATGAAATGTTATTTGGGCTTCCCTTTTTGTTATCTCCTTATAGTTCTAAAGACTCCCTGGAAGGAGAGGAAATCACTAGAAAATATCTAAAAACCATTGGACAAACCCTAGAAAATCTCAGAAAGAAAGGATATCTTCCTCAAACTTCCCCTTTGGATGCAAATGTGCATAATAGCAATCCTGGAGACTGGGTATTGATCAAAACGTGGACTGATACCCCGCTGACCCCGAAGTTTGAAGGTCCCTACCAAGTACCGTTAACAACTCACACAGCAGTGCGCACTAAGGAAAAAGGATGGACCCACATCACCAGAGTTAAAGGGCCAGTACCCCCTCCTGGAGAGAACCCGAGTTCAGCACCCTCACCGGATGAAACCAAGTGGACAGTAACACCACACCCGACAGACTTGAAATTAACCTTTAAAAAGAAATAACAGAGACGGTGAAAACCTTTTGTTTCAGTTGCCTCTCCCATAATCAATGAACTCAAAAAGGGGGGGGGGGGCACAATAAGGGTTAATTTATGTAAACCTAAGTCAGTTTCTGTAATTAGCAATTTCAGATATGTTTAAGTAATAGATATATTAAAAAAAGGGTATAAGTCTTTTTTTTTTTGTATTAATTTTACATATAGTTTAAGTTTTATGAGTAAGAATTTAAGTAAGTTTAAAGTTTTTTTATATGATAAATTTTGAATTGTAAGTTTTATAAATAGCAATTTAAATAAGTTTAAGTAATAGAAAAAAGTATAAGAGGTTTTTTTATTAAGTTTAAATATTGTTTAAGTTTTATAAATAGTGATTTAAATAAGTTTAAGATTTTATATGTTAAGTTCTATAAGTAGCAGTTTGAACAAATTTAAGTAATAGAAAAATTAAAAGAGTGTAAAGTTTTTTTTTAAGGAAAAAAAAAAAAAAAAAGGGGGGTAAATCTCCTACAGAACATTCTCTAAAGGCAACTAAATTAATAGGGAAGGGAAGTGGAAGCATGTAAGTGGGTGCTTTAGGAGACCTCTCCACTCCAAGAGGCAAGGCCGGGTGGAGCAAGAGATCCAGGAAGGACGGCCCATACCGGACTCTTGGGAGGGATCGTACCGATGATGTTCATAAAGCACACCTACGAAACAAAAGCCTGTGCTACCTGCTACCATGCAGTGTACGATGGAGAGGATCCCGGATCCTTATTCAGGGTCCATACCAACGTGAACCCAAACTGCTTTGACCACGCCCAGTTGAATACTTGCCAAGTAGGATGGAAAAGTTTATTGGACCACAAAAAACACAGCTAGTTATACACAGCGCCTATTTGGGGAATGTCCTATAGGAGATACTTGGTTATGCTTTGAAGGAGATCATAAAGGATTGAGAGATATAATAAAAGAAAAAGTGTTGACAACAAAACTTGAAAAAAGCCTAGACATCCCATCAGGAGAAAACCTGTTCATTGACTTAGTAGAAAGAATCAGTCGAGAATTAAATTTAACCGAGTGCTGGATATGTGGAGGTACACAAATGTCTGAAATACGGCCCTGGGAAGGAATTATTATAAGCCCTCTAGAAATCCTAAAATGGAAACAGACTGAACAGAATACACAAAGTCTAAGAACAAGGGGAAGAGAGAAGTGGGATCTCAAATCTAAAATCATTGGGGAAGAATGTATCATGAGGACAGGAACCCAGTATCAAACCCGTGTAGGAAAATTAATGTGTAAAAGGTATATAATAGTGATAAACTTAAGTGCTAAATGGGTTGCCAAAGGGCCTAACAAGTATTGGTCAACTGAGAACACGGAAAGATGTATCTATAATGAGAGGTATGAATTACATGAATGTATTGACAAAGCTATAAATCCTTTTTGGGGGATAAAAGAACTGTCTCGGTTTTGGCAACATCCTTTTGAAACCAGGGAAGATTACTGGGAAGCTCCAAATCACCTGTTCTGGATCTGTGGGGATACTGCTTATACAAAATTGCCTGGGAATTGGTCGGGAAGCTGTACAATAGGGACCATAAAGCCAGCTTTCTTCCTATTACCCAAGAGATTAGGAGCACACCTAGGAGTCCCAGTATATGACAATCTGGGAAAAGTCGAACGAAAGAAAAGAGATACTCTAACAATTGGTGGAGACCAAAAATGGAAAGGAAAAATATGGACCCCAGAAGAAATCATTAAAACCTATGGACCAGCTACATGGGCACAGGATGAGTCCTGGGGGTATCGCACTCCAATCTACATGTTAAACAGAATCATTAGGCTCCAGGCTGTCCTAGAAATGGTATCTAACAGAACAGCTCTGGCATTAGACCGCATCACTGACCAACTAACACAAACCAGAGCTGTAATATGCCAAATACGTCTTACTGTAGACTACCTTTTGGCAGATGAAGGAGCAATCTGTGGTACGTTTAATTCAGCTGAATGTTGTTTAGAAATTGATGATAAAAGCGCAGTAATTAAAAACATCTCAAAAGAAATTAGAAAGCTAGCCTGTGTGGGAAATCAAGAGTGGACTCCTCTAATGGACACCAACTGGTGGAATAGTTTTTGGTCATTTAAGGGGGATTGGTGGAAGAAAGCTGGGTTTATGATAATTTGCTCAATCACCAGGTTAATGTTTTTACCTTGTCTAATCCCACGTCTAATTCGAACAATTACCTCCACAGTCCAAGCCAGTATCCAGATCCCTAAAGCAACCAGTCAAAAACAGACCAAAATGATGGTAATAGAGAGTCAAGAACCCGAATATGAGAATGCCAAAGAAACATATGAAAAGTTCCAAAAATGTAGAAAAATTTCCTTCCTATGCCTGTTTGAATCATTATGAATTCTATGCCTGTACCTACGAGCTCTTTCCACACTATTTGCCAGTACATGCACCCTCACCCAAAACAACATGCAAAAAATCATCGCCTTTTCCACCTCAAGCCAACTAGGCCTCATAATAGTCACCATGGGACTCAACCTCCCACAACTAGCCTTCCTCCACATTTCAACTCACGCATCCTTCAAAGCCATACTATTCCTGTGCTCAGGCCCCATCATCCACAACCTTAATGGTGAACAAGACAGCCGAAAAATAGGAGGATTACAAAAAAGGCGTTACCAACAACTACCTCCTGCCTCACCATTGGCAACTTAGCCTTAATAGGAACTCTATTCCTTGCAGGACCCTAGGTGGGTCTAGAGCTAGGTCACTCTAGAACCGCGGTTCTAGGTCACTCTAGGTTGGGGGGGGGTGGGGTGGGGGGTGTGTGTGGCCAGAGCCCAGCAGCAGCAGAGAGTCCATGCTTGCCTGCTGTCCAGGGTAGACCCAACAGCTCCAGGCCATCCTTGAAATGCGTCCCTGGAGGATTGAGGAGTGGTGAAAGACATAAGAAACACTGCCTCACCTGGTTTTAATGGCTGGGCCATTATCAGAAGGCATCAGTCTCCCACTCCCCTGGAAGGGTAAGAGAAGGATAAAACATGTCCCAAAAAACCTGCTTGCCACACATGAAATAGAACACACATTTTTCGGTTACATTATCCAATACATTCAGGTTCTTGCTCACAGACTCGGGGGGGGGCGGGGGGAAGGGGGCGGCGTGGGGAGTAATTTTCTTGCCATGCTTAAATTACTGACACCAGCTTCAGGAATTTTGTCATTTACTCAGGCTCAGAGCAAGATGAGAAGCTCATCATTGCACCTCAGCATTCCTACCAAAGACCACTGTGTTGATTTGGCACAGCCTGGGTTTTGTGGTAGCAGCAGGGAGCCCACAGAGGTGGCTTCTGGGAGAAGTTGCTAGAAGCTTCCACCATGTCCAAGAGAGCCAGTTGCTGATCCCTCTGAAGGTGGGCGCGCCGCCGGCCCAATTAGAAAGGTGGGTAAGGCTTCATGGTCCCATTGACAAAGACCATCAAAGCAGCCCACGGGCAGTTTGTTCGAGGGGTTGGGAGGCGCCGTGCCAGGGCCCATCCCGGCACGGCGCAGGGCCAGGCGCCGCCGGGGCCACCGCCAGCTCGGTGTGGCCACAGCAAAGCCGGCCTGCCCGGCCCCGCGGCCAGCTACACCCCAGGCACGAGGGCAGGGCTGGCAGCGACAGCTTCTTCTCCGGCAACACGCACCAGGAGAGGCCTTAAACAGCGCCAGGGCCCCGGTGGCCACGGATAAAACACGGCGAGCGACTCCCCGACACGCAGCCTAAACGAGATCAACCTCCTGCTGCTGGGGCATCCTGCAGGGATCTTTGAACTGGTGAAACCTTCTAGCAGTAGCACCTAAGAGCAGCAGCTTTTCTTCTAGCCAGAGGAGAGGAGGAAGTGAGAATGTGCTGGAAAACAACATGGTGGCACCAAGGCCAATGGACAAAAGAGGGAAGAAGTGCTCCAAAGTGCTCCTCACAGCTGAGATTCCTCTGCAAGCTGTAGTCAGGACTGTGATGAAACAAGCTGTGGCCCTGTCACTTGGCATTAAGTCTCCAGGGGACACAGAGATCCACTCACAGCCCGTGGGAAAAGCACTCAGTGCCCAAGGGGGTGGAAGCCAGAGAGCGCTTTGATCCAGTGGGAGACCTGAATAGGAAGAGAGGGAGCGCCCCTGCTTCTAGAGATAAAGAGAGCCCTTGCCTCCAAACTAGAGCAACCAATCCCTAAAAAACTGCACCCTGTGCATGAGGAACCTGTAACACAACAGCTCTGGAAAGGCTCTTGGCCTGCAGGAGGGACCCTACAGCATACCAGAGAAAAAACCTCTTCTCCCTGAGCAAACAGAAGAAAAATTCAAATAATGAATGGACCAAAACCCCCATGCCCTGCCTCCCTGCACTGTCAGTAGGAAAGAGGAAGGGGCTGGGAGGGAAAAAAATACAAGGTGTTTTAAAGGCTTCATTTACTTCACACCATGATTCCCCAACTCTGTTAATAATAAATTAACCTTACACCTTGAAATTTGAACCCATTTTGCCCTTAGACTGTTTCTCTCCTCGTTCTTAACTCATGAACCCCTCATTAATTTTTTTTTTCCCCCTCTCCTTTGCCCAACTAGAGCAGCAGAGAGCAAGTGAACAACTTTCATGGGTGCCTGGGTTTGGCCAATTGCCTACAGTGATTAAGAGACAGCACCAGTCACAGCCTAAGGCTGCACCATCCTCCAGAGCCACAGCCCATGAGCTGGGAACCCCCCTGTCCCAGCCAAGCACTTGGAGAGCCTCTCCCATAACCGGGAAGTCCCACGGGTGCGTCCACCCGCAGGCAAGAGGCTTTCTGACTGGGCTGGGACAGGGCCCAGCTCGGACAATTGGGTGCCAGCAACAGGCCGACACAACGTCCAGTGTGGCAACAGCCGGGCTCGGCTTCCTCGTGGATTGGGCCCCAAGCCTGGCCAGGGCTCAGGGAACAAGCCAGGAGCTGCCAGCTAGGCAAGAGGTCTGATTTTGTGGCTTGGTCCAGCTTCTCAGTTACAGAAAGGTCAATCCCTGCTTTGTTAGTGAGCAGATACCTAGGCCCTAACACTAATGATCCTGTGGACTTTGTTAAAGAATGCCTACAAACACACCATTAGGCTGGAAGGTTCCAGCACGAGCTCACCTTTGGCTCAAAGGCTTGTTTGTTCAGCCCTCAGCACTTCAGCAGCCCTGAGCCATCTCTCAAGCAGAACCAGGAGAGAAGAGCCCAACCGCTCCTGACTTCCAGAGCAGCCCCTGCTGCCTTGGCACTCTCCTCTTTAGTCCTTGTCTTGAAGGTCAGGACCATCCAAGAAACAAATCCAGGCTCCTCCTACTCCTTGAAGGAGGTCCAAAAGGGCACTAAGCTGTCTCAACACACAAGCAAGACCAGGATGCTCTTCCTTGGGCAAAAGTCAAGCTACTAGGAACACCAGACACTGACAGTCCGCTGAAGGATCTTGAGCCAGCTCTACTGACAAGTGGCAGTTAGAGAGAGGAATCTACAAGGCCTTGAGAAATCCAAACACAGCCCCAGATGTTTTCCTGCTTGTATCATTCAGCTCTGCACTTACCTTGCAGAATCTTCTGCCAAGTGGGGTTCCAGATGCTCTGCTGCTATCAAAAATACTCACATCACCTCATTTCTAGGCTCCAAGAAGTCTCATCCCATCATCTTGTTCAGATGTTCCACAGGAGGGTTTCATGTAAAACAAGCTCTTTTCC
>JANEHK010001711.1:0-11702 GCA_025960845.1 Tachycineta bicolor | reverse complement strand
GCTGCAGAGCCTGGATTCCCCTGCGGTTACCAGGGAAACAAATCACTCCCCCCACGATTGCTGGGGCTGGCTCAGGTTTCAAACCTCCTTACTCCGCTCTCTCCTTTTAGCTCAAAAAAGAAACAATTTAAACTTACACAAATGCTTTTTTTCACCTAACAAAACGTCAGCAAAATCTTGTTGCCAAAAGCACACGCTATTCAAGCTCACACACAGTCTAATTCCCCTCCAGCACACAATCTGGATACCATACAAACCCTTTAAATCCTTCCGCTCTCTCAAACAGAGGGATCCCTCCGCTGATCAGGCGGGGAATTCAAAAGGCTTTTACAACTTCAAGCTTGCAAAACTCCTAAAAACACTTATACAGGTTACTAACACACTCCAAAATCACACAAATCAAAACGCTTACAATACAAACTCTCACAGACCACGATACATACGGTGCACCAATAATTCTTCCACACTTGAAGACACACACAAAACCACGAGACCACAAAACCCGTATCCGTTCACACCACACACACCCGGCACGCTCGGGGCCGCAATCGGGATTTTCCGCGACCCACAATGGGACCCTTCGCGTCCCAGAACGGGCTAGCCACTCGGAATATGGATTGTCAAGGTACCTTTAAACCACAAACTGAAACCGGAGCCACCACTGCTCCTAATACACAATAACACCGGTTATTTTACTGCCGCCGCTGCCCCCTCACGGGACACGGACTACCAAGGCATCTTTAAACTGCAAGATGACACAACAAAAAACAGCTGCCGCTGTCCCCACTACGGGACACGGACTACCAAACCATTGATACCAGGCTCTGCAGAGCTATCACAACTTTTACAAACAAACGGACAAAAACTCTCTAACAGTTTAAAGTTAGAAAGTGTATGTTTATTACGGCCGGGCAGCACGCGGGATATTTCCCCCATTCGAACTGCGAAATTCACAGGTAATTACAAAGCCTCTTATTTACAAAAGTGTTGAATTCCCAAAATACAAATACATATTCATACCCCTGTCACCTCCCATTCCTCTCTTCGTATGCTAATTGGCAAAAAGGCTATTAAGCATGTGTACTTTGTTTCCTAAAATGAGTCGGGGGTCTATTCTGGGGAGGGGTCACCCAAAATGAGGAAGTAAGATGAGTCTTCTTCGTCCTGACCTTTCTACCTTTTCAATGCATTCGTGACAAATGAATCCTTGGTAGAACTTACAGTTTCCTGTGTTCAATGGGTCCTTTAAGCAGGAAATCTGCAGCTATCTTATGTCCTATTTACCACGTTTTGTTTTTCATTACAAGCACAGCTACATAAACATAAAGCTGACAAACAATGAGTTACTATATCCAGGATATCTTATCTAAGATCCGGCTTCTGTTAACTGTGAACAAAGCTTACCTATCTGCTTCAGCTATTTCAGCAATTTATTATCTTAAGTTTCCTAAAAATCCCTAATTCTTCAAATTTAATGTCTCACATTTAGTTTCTGGTTGGCTGGGTGACTTATCCTGCCTGTGCTTATGTTAATCATATGCAAAGGAGCTGAGTGTGGGTATTCTGAGCTTTGGAAATCTCTCCTTACAGTCTCCCTTTGCTATCTGAGGTGGGCTTCTGATGTCATGGTGCTGAATTCCTCTTGGATTTGCAGAAAAAAATTAAGAAGTTTTTTTTTCTACAATTCATCTACTACTATCTCCCTTAAGTCATCATTTCTTCATCAAGTATTGTTTAAATGGCCTTCATATGTGATGTCAATCTATCTGGTCTAAATGTTGTGTAAATCACAATCTCTATGTCTGTAAAGTAAACCAGGGTGACTCTGAAGTAAAACACTACAGAATAAGTTTAGAATTAATGCTAAATCATGATTAATATTGAATTAATATATTATTTTCAAATCAAAGCTTCTTCTCACAAGCTGGTCATACATGCAAGTGTAATTCATGTTTTCTGGGAACACAGATGAACCAGTGAGATGTTTTCCAAAGAACACCAAGGTGTAGGGGCAAGTCAGCAGAGTCCCCTGCTTTGCCTGTCCTCAGGATGAGTGTTCAACAGTGATTGAAATTCTGAATTTCAAATGGATTCAGTCTAAGCCTCACATAAAAGCAGGTATACTCAGCTTTGAACACTGATGTCTGGCTGGATGTGAGTGAGCATAAACAGCCTGTTCCTCAGCCAAGCTGAGTTCATAATCCAAAAATAAACAGAAAAGAGGAAACGGATAAGCAAAACAAATTTAGAGCAAATTCGTCCCTCAGGTTCAGAACCAGCACGAATTGGATGATCAGTAGTACTTGGAACTACAAAGCCACATAAAAGTCTGCAGGTGACTTTTGTGACATTATTGTAGCTCTGCAGGAAATGCACAAATATAAGGAGCAGAGTACCTGCGACAACTTTTAACATTTGAATGAATTCCACATCATTGTACCTGGAAGTGCTCCTTCCTGAAGGAACATGTAAAGGTCAGGATGTGAGAGACGTTTCCCTGAAGAGGAACTAGAGCTGGTGTGGTACTGGAGAGGCTCATGGGGAGGATGAACATGTGTCCCCAGCTGAGGGTTTCAATTACACCAAACAGTTTGGACAAACAGGGGAGATAAAAGTGCATGAGATTCACACTCACATGGCAGCACTGGGAAGAGGGGCCATGACAGCATGCAAATCTTTGGAAATCAGTGGGCTTTTTCCAGTTGGGTGAGGAGTTTTCATAAAATTCAGTGGTTGTTTAAAACTACATGTTTTCCATGGCTGGGGTCAAAGCATAATTTGAATTTTGCATTTACCCTATTTCTATAATTTCAACATTAATGGTCTAGATAAGGATTGAAAAACTAATATGTAGCAATGTATTTGAACAGCTTAGGCCATAGTGCCCCAGCCAAACCACCTGCAGTTATTGTTATCAAAACCCTCATGAATACGTCAAGGTTACTGAGACATAAACAGGGCTAAATTAAGAAAGAAGAAGCTGAGAAACAGAATACCAAGACTGTAAGAACTAGATAACGGAGGCCCAGGAGGTGATAGATTGTGTCCAATCATGTTTCCTGAAGAGTGCATGCTTAATGTGTGGACAAGACACAGGACCCAATCAAATAATGTGTGATTACATGAACAAGCAGCCTTAAAATCTATAACTGGAGCTTAATGTAAACAGTAAATTGTTGCAGTGTCCCCTCACGCCTGGCAGGCGTGCAGGCTAGCTCAGTTCTGCACTGCGACAGCGTGGATCGGTCGGGGTTACAGGCAGGGCAAGTAACCTCCTCCCAGTGGGTTCTTGGTTCCCCACACTGGCAAGTGGACCTGATGGAGCTGCGACTGCGGCGACGGAAAAAGGGTCAACTCTCTTTAGGCAGGGTAGAAGGTAGTTTATTAAGGGGAGTCTGGCAAGGAGCTCCACCTCAGACCACTGCTGCCCAGAGAGAGCAGAGATCAAAGCCTGGCGGCCACTTATAAACAGGGGAGGATCCAGGGGTGGTGACAATGGGTCAGCCAACCAGGGAACACAGGGGTGTAATATGGGGTGTCAACTTCTAAACCATTAACAAATCACAAGAGGGGAGGAGGGGATTCCCCAGGCACCAGCCTATCACTCGACACCTCTCCTGGATCTTTCCAGAATCCAGGGAAGGGTCTCAAAGTGACAGACAGGGCGACCAAGAGGAGAGAGGGGGGATTGACAGGGACAGGTGCAGGGGAGGAATGATTAGCGTAAAACATTTGGTTATATAACTAACTCATAACGGGGGAAACTGCTGCCTCCGCTGAGGCGTAGCGACCTGGTTCAGGAACGACACGGCAGCCACAGCCAGGCTGCTCGGACCACCAGCTCACAGACACCAGTGTGGTGGACGGCTAATGGCGTTTATTAACTGGTTACATGGAGTTATAAAACCTCTGTTTGCTACATCACATCCATCTGCTTACGTTACAAGTTATGTGTTGCCTACCTTATCAAGGACACTAACCAACTAAGTGTTGAGGGAGGGGTTCTGTCTGCCCGTACAACGCGATATCTTCCGACCGCCTGTCCCTAATCTCCCACATTTCCCCCCCCCCCATGACTAAGTAAAAAAGTATAAAAGTATAAATGTTATAAAAATATAAATGTCATAAAAATGCAAAAGCTGTTAAAGTTAGTATAATAGAATACAAAAGTGGTATAAAATGTTAGTAACAAGCGCACTTTATGGTAATTGCAGGCGTTTGACAAATAGGATGTCGACTTTCTCTAAACGGCTTCTAAAAAATGACACTAACTTGTTCAAAATGCAAGGCCCAAAAATCAATACCAAGAGTATCATGGTGAGAGGGCCTATTAAGGTGGAAACAAAGGTGGCTAGCCATGGGGACTGATTGAACCATGACTCAAACCATCCTCGTTGGGCCTCTCTCTCTTTCTCTGGGCCAGTCTTTCAATTTGGCCATGGAGTCTCGCACGACTCCAGTATGGTCTGCATAAAAACAGCATTCTTCTCTCAAGGCAGCACACAGGCCTCCTTGCTGCATGAGCAAGAGGTCCAGTCCTCGCCTGTTCTGCAGGACGACTTCTGAAAGCAAGGAGATAGATCTTTCTAGAGAGGAGATGGATTTTTCAATTCTCAGTAAGTCTTCGTCAATTGTCATTTGCAGCTGAGAAAGTCCTTGGTGTTGGGTCACGAGAGCTGAAACACCTGTGGCTGTACCGGCAGCTCCTAGGCCAAGGAGCATTGCAATGGTTATACCTGTTATTACTTCTCTTTTGCGGAGCTGGATGGTTTCTTCTAAAAAGCGATACATTTCTTCTTCTTGGTGATACAGGACTCTAGGAACAATCAGAACTTGGACACAAAAGTCAGCAAGGTTATTGAATTTGCTAAGGTACACACAGGGGGTTATTCCGATTTGTTGACAAACCCACATTCCTGATAGAAACGGAACTGCCCACTTATCACTCTTTTGGCTAAGTTGGATGTGCCTGGGGGGTGATCATGGTTGGGTCTGTGCCCATGAGCCGCTGCAGGCTGGAGCCGTGTAGCGGATGATCTGCACCAGTGACCAAAGCTAGTTGCTTTGCACAATTTTCCTCCCACTCTTGTTTAAAAACAATCATCCCTGCCCCATCAAAAATCAGTCTCCAGGTTTGCTTTATGTCAAATGGGAGCATGTCATCCCCTCCAAAAACACTATCAATGAGAGTAGAAACCATAGCTGAATTGATCCCTCTGTCAGTGATTGCTTTAACAATTGCTTGTATATCCTTAGGATTTACCGGTGAGTACGTTCTCTGTTTTCCGCCTGCCTCCCCTAATCGGACTGGAAAAGCTAGTTTGGCTGATGGATTCCAATTGGCACATGCCATCTGTATTTTGCTCCAGTCTGTGAGGGGAGTTTGTTCTTTTTCTGACTTCCCCTCAACCCAGGTAGAAACATTGTTGTTACTGATTTTATATACTGTTACTTCTTCTTTGTCGGAGCCGGAGCCAGAGCCGGCAGCAGAGGACCGGCTGTCCCAGTCCCAGCTAGAGTCCGATTCAGAGCCGGAAGTCGACTGACTGGCTGCTTCCGGGCTCCGGAGCCTTTTGGTCGGGCTCCGACCTCGCCCCTTTCCCTCAGGGCTGGGCCACTCCTTCCCCCTGGGCCCCCGCCCCTTTCTCTCGGGGCTGAGCCGCCCCTTTCACCTGCGCTCCCCCTGCCTCCTGCTGTGGGAGCGTCTCGCCTTAGAAAAACGTGCTTTTTGGCAAAGATGAGCTTCAGTTATCTCTTTGAGCTCTTTTCCCTTTTTCTGCTCACGCGCCCCCGCGTTAGCAAACAAGTTCTCTTTGGTTTCATTGGCAATGAGCCCACTATCTAAATGACCTTCTTTGTTTTCTGCCCTGCTTTCCCTCTCGGATTCAGCGCTATCTTGAGGCACATAAGGTGGAGGTCCCTCCCCCACTTTTCCAGCATTCCTAGCTTCTTCAGCTAGACTGTTGTAAATTGACTGCATCTGTTTTATCTCCTCAGCGAGTGACCTTGAGTTTGGAGGCTCTGAAGCGAGCCCTTGCTCCCCCGAGCCTCTGCACTCGGCAGAACCAACCCCATCGACACTCTGAACATTATCATTAACTTTCAGACTACATTCTTTTACACTCTGAAAATTCTCAACAACAGTTCCCTCTGAGAAAGTTTGCGTCGCTGCCGCGATACCCAATTGAGGAGAAATCTTTAAACAATTTTGGGCAGCTTTCCAGGTTTCTTGCTCATACAGAGCCTTCTGTAAGGCTTCCACGACCCTTCCCCATGCCTTAAGATTTTTCCCTGAGCCAGAAGACATTGTGTCGTCGGTAGGAGCCTTAGTGCATTGATCCCAAACATCTGGGTGGAGGATATCCACCGGTCGATCAGTAATACTAAGTTGCAAAAGCCTCGTCACTGCGAGGGTACAATCTTTTGCTTTACAATCAATTCCCCACTGCTTATGAATCTGAGAAATGAACTTCACGAGAGCTTCCATCCTCTGCGTGGGTCCGGAGGCGTCCCTCCCGCCGAGCTGGCCTGCCGCTCGGCCGTCGTTCACCCGTCCAGGCGACTCCCGATCTCCCGGGCGACTCCCGGGGGTTTCGGCACCACTTGCTGCCTCCGCTGAGGCGTAGCGACCTGGTTCAGGAACGACACGGCAGCCACAGCCAGGCTGCTCGGACCACCAGCTCACAGACACCAGTGTGGTGGACGGCTAATGGTGTTTATTAACTGGTTACATGGAGTTATAAAACCTCTGTTTGCTACATCACATCCGTCTGCTTACGTTACAAGTTAGGTGTTGCTTACCTTATCAAAGACACTAACCAACTAAGGTACTGAGGGAGGGGTTCTGTCTGCCCGTACAACGCGATATCTTCCGACCGCCTGTCCCTAATCTCCCACAGGAAACGATTACAGAACACAGGGGGGTACAGTGGACTGAACCATTACAAAAATAACTTATAAATCTTACAAAAATAACTTAATAACTTAATAAAACAACTCTCGCACCACTACAGTACATGGCTTCTGCTCAATCATATTGCTTGGTTGTACAGAGTCCCGAACTCCTGCATGATGGTGATCCCCACAACCTGATATGTGCTTGATATTGAAGCAGACCAAGGACTCTTTGGACCCTAAAGAGGTTCGAAGAGCGTGCTGTGGAGGGAAAAAGCAGTAGGCCCGGTCAGAGACTGCCACAGCTGGACCGTGGTGGGGGGAGTTGGAGGATGGCTCCACTTGAAGTCGGGATGAAGAACCCTCCTGGGAAAAGGCTCCAGAAAAAATATGCAGATGCTACAGCGGGTACACCAAGAACAGGTGAGCAGATGGGACTGGGGGATGGGGAAAGGCACTGTCAAAAGGAAACACAGGCCATGCTAAATGTCCCCTAGCTTATTCTCTCTGGGAGAACAGTTAAATATGAACTGGAGGTCTTAAAAAGACTACCGAAGCTAAAATGGTGATCGCTAGATGTACAGCAAAAGAAGAGAAGAATCACTGCAAGTTGAGGCAAGAAATAATAGATTTATTGCTCTGGGCAATTAAAAATCTCCCGGAAGCTACATAAAGACAGATAAAGTCATAGCTTCTTTGCTCCCTGCGTGCAGCATAATTAATGAAGTTATGAGCAATTTAGAGGTCCCAGCGAGCAGTTGTGTGACTGGCCCCCCTGCAGAAACCGCGGGTAGCCCCGCCGAAATTGGAGCTGCTGAGCCTGCGACCGACCCTGTGCCCAGTCCCAGCGAACCTTGTGCTGGCTCCCTCGGTCCCACGCGTGGCTTGCCCAGCCTTGCAGATGTCCCCCTCGGCCATACAGGCAGCCCCCTTGGTCCGGGTGGCCCCCCCCGAGCAAACGGAGTTTGAACATGGTGCGGAATCGCGTGGTGTCCCTCCAGCAGCACTGCACATGTGCAGCACAGCCGTCTGTACAACAAAATAGCAGCGCCCTTCAAAGACCTTCCGTACAACAAAATGGCTGCTCCCTGTGTTTTTCCATACAACAAAATGGCGGCAGGGTATATAGAGCATGCGCATTACTGCTGACACCATTTTGTGACCATCAAAACTCATAGCCTCTAGGTACGGCACCACCTCTAGCCGGTTCTATTATTGCAAGGAGGGAAGGGGAGAAGA
Organism: Tachycineta bicolor; assembly: GCA_025960845.1. NCBI lineage: Eukaryota > Metazoa > Chordata > Aves > Passeriformes > Hirundinidae > Tachycineta > Tachycineta bicolor. Next base: position 3,569 of record JANEHK010001711.1, on the reverse strand, counting down.
ACAGGACAGGAAATGATAAAAAAATAGCAAGAATATAACAGTGAGGAAATTATTCTATCCCAGAAAAAAGGGATAGATTTGCAAGATGCAAGCTCACTGAATCCAGAAAGAGACAGCTCAAATTTTACATCACAAGATTTTTCAGGAAACAGTTTAAAATCAATTAATTGGACTGAAGTGAGACGAAAAACAATTAAAGAGAGAGATTTCAACATAGTAAATGAACATCTTTTAATTGTTCCTTGTCGGGAAATTCAAAAAAGAGCACTCGCCTCCTCCTCCACGGTGGCCAGAGGAGCAGAGACCTGGAGCGGGGGCAGAGCGGCTCCATCACTGCAGACTGTGCTGCCCCGCCAGCTGAGCCCGGCCTGGCCTGGCCCGTCTGTCATCCCTCCTGGGGCCAGCCGGCCAAGCCATAGGGAACGCAGCCACCGCCAAGAAGGACAACGTGATCAATCCCAGATAACCTGCAACTTGAAAAGATCCAAGAGCAGCCAGCTTCGCAGGGAGATGAAAAGACCTTGTCTGAAATCTCAAAGAAGAGAGTAACAACAATCCAACGAGCTAGAAACTTGCCAAGAAATGCAGAAGGAAATAGAAGCTTGAATATATTGTACAGACACTGGCAAAATGCTGCCAAGTTGAATAGCAGTTTACCAAATTATAGGTTATCTCTTTTTCTTTAGTAAAGCTGCAGTTACTGTGAATTATACTCAAGGTTATACTTAATATAAATTAAAGGTTGATAGAGTTAAGCACAATTAAGCTCCACTATGTTTAGATCAGAGTACTGTTAAGTTGCATGTTATTGCTTTGGTATCCAGATGCTAAATTCTCTTCAGATTAATTTCTATCGAGTTTAAGTGTTGTTTAATTTAAAATTATTGTAAGTCTTGTTGTGAAAAGTGCATATTATATGGCTCTAAGCAAGATATTTACTATATGTATTATGTTGTATTGATTGTTAATGTTGTATTAATATTTTGATAGTATGGTAAATGTAGTTTTGTAGTTAAAATGTAGTTTTTATGAACCAACCACAGGAAAACGTAAATCTTTCAGAGAAAAAAGAATTTACTACTTCCTTATCAGAAGAGACCAACTTCTCCTGCCTCGCTCAGCCCTGAAGATGCCATAGAGAAAAAAGGAATAATCTGTTCTAAAAGGGTTTTACTTACTATGTTGGCTGAGGCCTTGGTAGTGGGAACTGCTTCTATCCAATGAGTTAAATGGTCTGTCATTACTAATAAATACTTCCATCATTGTACTTGAGAAAGTTCAGTAAAATCTACTTAGATACTTTGAAATGGTCGAAGAGCTAACTCACGACCTCCTAATGTTGTTTTTCTCATCACCTTTTTGTTTATCCTTTGGCAAGTTATACATTTTTCAGTTACTTGCTTTGCTACTCCAAAAATCCCAATGCATCCATAGTTCCTTAAAAAATGATCACACAAAGCCTGAGTACCCCAGTGGGTTTTCTGATGCATGTCTTCTAATATTTTTCTAGCCAGTATTTTATTAAGCAATTGCCTTCCATCAGGAAGTTTCCATTTCCCTGATTCAGCCTGTTCTCCTCCTATCTTGTTCAATACTTTTTTCTCTGCTTCACTAAACTTTGGGATTTCCAATATTTCCTCATTTGGAGTTAATATTAACATGACTCTTTCAGCTCCATTTTCTGCTGCATCCTTAGCTTCCTGATCTGCTAAATTATTTCCCCTTATTTCTGGGGTCACTCCTCTTTGGTGTCCCTTAATGTGTACTATAGCGATTTCTTCAGGTAGTTTTAATGCCTCTAAAATCTCTAAAATGAGTCCCTCATGTACTAATCCTTTTCTTCTTGAGTTAAGTAATCCTCTTTCTTCCCAAACTTTTCCAAAAGTATGTACAACTCCAAAAGCATACCTCGAATCAGTATATATAGTTCCTTTCTTGTGTGCTAAATATTCCAGTGCCTTTTTTAGAGCATATAATTCACAAGTTTGATCTGACCAGTTTGAAGGTGATTTTCCTTTTTCAATAGTTTGCATGTTTTTTCCATCAACTACTGCATACCCTGACATTCTTTTTCCTTGTAGACATCTGGAGGAACAATCCACATAGATTATTTCCCCTTCTGAAAGGGCTTGTTCTTCAAGATCCCCTCAAACTTTTGTTTGGTATTGGATAATTTCTAAACAATTATGTATTAGGTTATCTGCTGGTTCTCCATATAGTAATTGAGCTGGATTTAAACTCCTGTTTACCTCTAATGTCAGATCATCACTATCTATCAAGACTGCTTCATATTTTAACATTCTAGAGTCTGTCAACCATTTCTCAGCTTCCTGACTGAACACATTTCGAACCGCATGAGGTGTGCACACAATTAGTTTACCTCCAAAAGTAAGTTTACGACTTTCTTCTACCAGGATTGCAGTAGCGGCTATACCTTGAATACATACTGGCCAGCCGTGGCTCACTGGGTCCAACATCTTTGATAAATAAGCTACTGGTCTCTTTACTCCTCCCCACTCCTGGACCAGAACTCCATGATCTACCCCCTTTCTACATTCACATACAGATGAAAGGGTTTTTCTAGTGAAGGTAAGCTTAAAGCTGGTATTGAGGCCAGTTTTAACTTCAATTTTTCTAATTTATCATCATCTTCCTTGGTCCATTTTATATTATCTCCCTCTGTCAACTTTTCATACAAAAATTTTACTGCCTGTGTGTACCCCTCAATCCATAATCTACAATATCCCAATAATCCGAGTAGTTTTCTGATTTCCGTCTTTGAAGAGGGAGGTGGAAGGGATAAAATTCCTGCAATTCTCTCTGGACTGAGCCTTCGACTACCCTTACTTATCAACTGTCCAAGATATTTTACCCTTGGTTCTACAAATTGCAGTTTCCCTTTTGATACCCTTAATCCTTTTTCTCCAAGAAAATTTAAAAGTTTTATTGTAGCTTCTCTAACTTCGACTTCATCTTCCCCAGATAGTAAAAGATCATCCAGATATTGGATAATTTGTATTCTAGGAGGAGTGGAGAAGGCTTGCAGTATTTTTTCTAAAGCTTGCCCAAATAAGTTTGGAGACTCCGTGAACCCCTGCGGTAATTTCATCCATCTTAATTGCTGCTTTCTTCCAGTTTTTGGATCCTCCCATTCAAAGGCAAAGATACCTTGGCTCTCCTTGGCTAGTGGACAGGCCTAAAAAGCATCTTTAAGATCCACTACACTAAACCACTGATGCTGAGGTGGAACTTTACTTAGAAGTGTATAGGGATTGGGTACCACTGGGTAACGAGACCGAGTTCTTTTGTTAACCTCTCTTAAATCTTGTACCAGTCCATAACTCCCATCAGGCTTCCTTACTGGGAGAATAGGGGTGTTATGGGGAGACATGCAAGGTTCTAATGTCCCGTCCTTTATTAGTCCTTCTATTACTGGCTTCAAACCTTCCCGTCCTTCTAAAGATGTGGGGTATTGACGTACACGTATGGGACAATCTTCTCTCTCTCTATTGTAACACTTATAGGGTTAATATTTAATCCCCCCCCCTATTTCCTTCCCCAGCCCAAAC
>JANEHK010001710.1:0-11702 GCA_025960845.1 Tachycineta bicolor | reverse complement strand
GCACCAACCCTGCAACAACCAATGCATTAATTGTCAGGTCAAGCGCGTGTGACAAGAGATCATCGGTGGGGGCACACACAAGCACATCATCCATATAATGATGGATGATTGCTTTCTCTGCGGCTACGTGGACCGGGGACAGCAAGGAAGCCACATATCACTGGCAGATGATAGGTGACACCTTCATCCCTTGGGGAAGAACCCGCCAATGGTAGCGTTTCCTCGGGGCCTCTCGGTTAATGGTGGGAACCGAGAATGCAAAATGTGGTGCATCGTCAGTGTGCAGGGGAATATGGAAGAAACAATCTTTTATATCTATAACAGCCAACTTCCAATTTTGTGGGAGCATGGTCGGGGTAGGCATCCCAGGTTGAAGAGGGCCCATGTCTTCTATCACATTGTTAATTTGTCTGAGATCCTGGAGGAGTCTCCACTTGTCCTTCCCCGGCTTCTGGATAACAAAAACCGGCGAATTCCAAGGGCTGTTGGTCTTTACAATGTGACCCTTAGCTAACTGCTCCGCCACAAGCTCTTCAGGCGCCTTCAATTTCTATTTTGAAAGCGACCACTGTCCAACCCACACTGGTGCATCTGTTTTCCAATTCAGCTTGTGGGTAGGGTGCTCCTCAGTGACCGCTGCCTAAAATCCTGTGGGGGGTCTGGGATGTCAATCGTGACTCCCCACTGGGCCATCAGGTCTCTCCCCAACAAGGGTTCCCTATAATCCAAAACAAAAGGGCGTAAACTGGCCAACTGCGCTTTTGGCCCCTTAATTTGAACCACACTCTTTGATTGTTCGGCCAATTGCATTCCCCCTATTCCTTGCACGTGTCCTGCCACGTTTTCCAAGGCCCAATGTGACGGCCAGTGCTTAGCTGCGATTACAGTCACTTTTGCGCTCATGTTGAGCAGGCCTGTGATGTTAATGGCCTCATCACCCACCTGTTACTCACATCCCACCTGGGGTTTCACTTCTGTGATTTTAAGTACAGGACAAGCTGTTGGTATGTTGTTTTCTTCCAGGTGTTTCCAGGTGGGTATGATCTGGGCAACTATCCGCCCTTCAGGTAGGAATGTTGGTGGGTGAGTGCAGCGTAGCCAGAGAACGAATTTTCCAGGATTGTTTTCAAGTGTTCCTGGAAGAATTTCGATCTCTTTTGGGGTGTGTTTGTAGTCCCCCACAACGATGAGCTTACCTTTGACCCTTGGCCAGGTACCCTGCTCACTGTTGTCAACTGACACAAAATTCCAGTCGTCGTCTTTCAGGTGCAAACCCTCCGTGAGCTGCAACCTGTTGGGGGTATACTTAGAATTAGTTGTCAAAATCGGTTGTGCTATGTCATGATCCATGTAAGTCATTTCCAGTATGTTATGTTTGCTGCAACCCTGAATGGGGTATTGCAGCTTCTCCTTCTTTTTCCCTTGGCTCCCTTTCCCCTCCCCTCCTTCCCGGTCCACCCCATTTTTTTCCTCACACAGGGCGGACCTGCACTCTTTCACCAGTTTTTTTGTGAGAGTTTAAACCCTCTCCCTTTTTCCCCTTCCCCTCCCCCTTTTTTGTTTTTGAGGTCCTCTAATTCTTTCTTGAGGGGACATTTGGAAACCCCATGCCCCAAATTCCCGCACAAAAAACACTTCTGGGAGCTTTGACCAGAATGCTTCTTCCCGGTGTTCGGTGTTTTTTGGGAATCTTCAGCTTCTATGGCTGCAACTTGATGAGGTTTGGGCCGTGGACCTGTAGAGGAGCTCATACAAGGCACCTTTACCTGACAAACCTGAAGCATGTCTGGTAAGGTTGGTTTGGAGTTTAGGGGTGAACTTAAAATCGCAGCACGACTTAAATCATTTGCATTTGAAAACGCAATTTCCGTTAAAAAGTGTTCCCCAGCCATTTCATTTTTGACCTGAGCTTCAATAGCTCGGGACAGTCTCTCCACAAAATCTGTGAAAGACTCCCTTTGGTCCTGTTTGATTTTCGAATATGAAATCGCCGGACCCTGTGTTTGCATGCTGAAGAATGCAGTCAGGGCTGTCTCTCTTACTTCATGGAGGCACTAGACAGGAATGACCACTTGGTCAGTGGCTTCTGCCCACTGCCTCTCCCCAGCCAGGTGGTCTAGAATGATGGGGTTTCCCTGAGCATCGACTCTAGTGTTAACATGGTTGAGGAGCCCTGGTAAGGCATCCTGGAGTTGCTGTTTCCAAGCTGTGACTCATAGGATGTACTCTGTTGGGTTCAGCAAGCAAGAAAACAGGTACTTTAAATCAGCAGGCACCACCTCCTCTGCAGAGAGATCTGCTCTGAGGAGCCCCCTGAAATATGGCCCATCGCGGCCATATATTCTGTGAGCTTTGCAGATCTCTTTGATGGTGGCTCGGGGAAATGGGTGGTACTCTGCCCTGTTGTTACCACCGCGGGCATTGCGGACGGTAACAGGGGCAAGGGTAGGAATGGAGCAGGGACCGCCAGCTCCATCTGCCCCCGTTCCCTGCTCGGGGTCTTCCGGGTTTGAGGGAGCTGGGACGCCTGGGCCCTGAGGCACTTGGTTGCCTGGCAACCGTGTCCCTGCAGGGGGCGCAGTTTGCCTGGGGGTTGACGTCATCGAGGAGTGGGGGGGTGGGGGGGACAGCGCGGCGGCTGCACACGGGGCGGGGGCGGGGCCGCGGAGCAGGCACCTGACGTCACATGGGGTAAGGCGGGGAGGGGGGCTGGGCGGCGCCGCCCCGTGCGGGCACCACGTCACTGGGGTAGGGAGGGGTGGGTGGCACAGAGGGGGCGGGGGAGTCCCCTGCCATGCGGTCTTCACCATCTTGGGAACCCTGAGATGACCACGTGGCTTCGGACCCAGTCCCGCCCCCCCCACAGAAAACCGAACGCGGCATTTTTCAACCAGGGAAAGTGGGGAGGGAGGATTGTCCCGTGCAGCATGGTCAGTGCTTCCTGAGAATTCCCTCCCGGCCCCACACGGCAAGCGCGGGCTGAGGGGCTGGGGCATCCCGGAGGCTGAGCGAGCGGGGCAGGACCCCTGCCGCTCCATTCTAAACGCTTTCCCGGGGACACGGGAACCGGGGAAAAGAGGTGGGGGGAGGACGGGGAGGAGGGGGAGAACACGTTTCTGGGCTGGGCTCTTTCTGCATTCCCTTTTGAAATTGAATTGCCGAATTTACCTTTGTTGCCACAATAAAATACTTTGTAGCCTTTTCGTCTCCAGTTTGAATCAACCTAATGAATTCCTTTTCTATAGTGCCACAGAAATCTGGGCGGCAGACCCCGTCAGGGGATACTTGGGGAAAATGCAGATGAACCCAGCGAACAAAACTTCTTAACTCGCCTTTTGAGATTTTCAATTTAGCCGCGATAACAACCGAAGCATAGTTATAATACAACCTTTTCTGAGCAACCGTTAGCTTTCCACCCATGTTTTGATACTAAGTTGCTTTTGAACCCAAACCCAGATGAAAAGTACTCCCCCCCCGCCGCAGACCCCGTTTGCTCAATCACAGGAGGTTTAACCCTTTAGCTGCGAAGCTATTTTTGGAGGACTTTTTCCTCCCCAATGGCTTCCCCCTCCCTCAGGGGAACCCTAAAACCAGTAAGTATGTCCCATTGTGGGTATACTTACCTGTTCCTGTGCCCTGGTGGGGGGCGTGGGTCTGGATGTTCTGCTGCAAGAATGACTCCGGTCGGGGCCTGAAGCTCCCCTTCTTTCCCCTGGAACTTGCCTTGTTTAAAAGTCAGTTTCACAGAGGTGCGTGATGCCCAGAGACTGTTCTTCAGACTAAATAAGCCCCATTCCGTTCGCAGGGTCCGCCGCGTCTCCGGGGGGCCCTGCGTGGGCGCAGGACGCTCTGTCTTTGTGGAGCCATGCTCCACGTGGTCCAAGGTGCTTCTGCCAGCATGGTCGGCCCCAAGTTGGAGCGCCACCCTTTGTGTCTGGTTCTGTCTCGTTCCGGGCAGGAGCTTACCTCCGGCTAGCTCGATTCAACACAGACACAAAATGTTTCCAGCTCCTCTTGGCTTCTCGGCTCAGCAGCTAGACCCAATGTATCGAGACAGTCAACAGCAGCAGAAGCAAAAAGGCTGGCTCTCAGCTTAGCAGGTTAAAAGATGTTTATTAGCAGAGAGCTCCGAGCTCCGAAGCGAGCAGCTGAGAGCTCAGAGGCTGAGAGAGAGTTTCTTCCTCCCTCCTACCCCTATAATCTGGAGAGGGGTTCCAGGGAGGATACAACAAGAAAACAAATCAGGGGATTCAGGGGGTACCAAGGTGTGCCCACCCCCAAGCCTTGGACCAACCACCTCCAGAGGAAAAGAATTCGCCCCAGGCTACCTATCACGTGAAGCCCTCTCCCTGAAATTTCGCAATGCGGGAGGGACACCTGGAGTGATAGGCTGCCCCAGAGCAAGGCGGGGCAGAAGGGATGTAACATGTCATGTGAGGGGTGGGATGATTGACACAAAACACCTTATTATACAGACAACACAAAAGGGATACAGAATATGGGGTACAGGGAAATGAACCATAAAATAAACTTCTTACAAAAACCTAATAAAACAGTTCTGCACCACCACGCATTCCCTTCCTGAAAAGAAAAGCCTTCCCTTCAGGAAAGGGAATTAAATCTTGCAATTTCAATGAGGATTAAACTGGAAAGTTTTGCTCCATTTCCCATCAATTCTTGCCATCCCATTCACTATCATTGTTTTCACATGGTTTTGAAATTTATCCTTTTTCCTTATTTTTCTTTTTTTTGTTCAAATTTTGTTTTTTCAGATTGCCCTCCAGTCTCTGAATTTACATTTCTTCCCGCGTTTAAGGATTCGATTTGTAGTAATTTGGGCAAGGTATGGCCTTTTTCACTGGCCCTCATTTAATCTCCGTCCTCTTAGCTGTGATCCCTCCATTTCCATAATTTCTGGTGTTTTTCCATTCCATTCTTTTTGATCATATCTCATTTCCACAGCACTTGTTAGACTTGGTTTTCTTATTTCAAGATTTCCTTCCCATTCCTGAAAAGAAAAGCCTTCCTTTCAGGAAAGGGAATCAAGTCTTTCAATACCAGTGAGGATTAAACTGGACAGCTTACTTCCATTTCCCTGCACTTCTTGACATCCCAATCACTATCATTGTTTTCACAGGGTCTTGAAAATTTTGGGGTTTTTTTTCACATTTTATTTGTTCATATTGCTCTCCTTACTATGAATTTACATTTCTTCCCGCGTTTAAGGATTAGATTTGGAGTAATTTGAGAAAGTTAGGGTCTTTTTCATTGGCCCGCATTTCATCTCAGTCGTCCTGGCTTTGATCCCTCCATTTCCAAAATTTCTGCATTTCATTAGATTCCACTCTTTTTGATCATATCTCCTTTCCAGAGCACTTGTTTGACTTGGTTTTCTGATTTCAAGTTTTCATTACCATTCCTGAAAAGAAAGGCCTTCCTTTCAGGAAAGGGAATGAAATCTTGCAATTTCAATGAGGACTAAAACTGGAAAGCTTTGCTCCATTTCCCTGCACTTCTTGTCATCCCATTCACTATCACTGTTTTCACATGGTTTTGAAAATTTTTGGGTTTTTTATTTACATTTTGTTTCTTCAGATTGCTCTCCTGTCTCTGAATTTACATTTCTTCCCACATTTAAGGATTGCATTTGGAGTAATTTGAGCAAGTTATGGTCTTTTTCACTGGCCCTCATTTAATCTCAGCCCTCTTGGCTGTGATCCCTCCATTTCCATAATTTCTGGAGGTTTTCCATTCCACTCTTTTTGGTCATATCTCCTTTCCAGAGCACTTGTTAGACTTGGTTTTCTGATTTCAAGATTTCATTCCCATTCCTGAAAAGAAAAGCCTTTTTTTCAGGAAAGGGAATGAAATCTTGCGATTTCACTGAGGAATAAATAGGAAAGCTCTGCTCCATTTTACTGCAATTTTTTTTCTTCCCATTCACTATCATTGTTTTCACATGGTTTACAAAATTTTTCGGGTTTTTATTTGTAATTTTTTTTTTCTTATTGCTTTCCTGTCTCTGAGTCACCTTTTGTTCCCATTTTTACGGATTATATTTTGAGTAATTTGAGCTAGTTATGGTCTTTTTCACTGGCCCTCATTTCATCTCTGTCCTATGTGCTTTGACCCTTCCATTTCCAAAATTTATGGAGTTTTTCCATTCCACTCTTTTTGATCATATGTCCTTTTTAGAGCAATTGTTAGACTTTGTTTTCTGATTTAAAGATTTCATTACCTTACTTGAAAAGAAATACTTTTGTTTCAGGAACGGGAATGAAATCTTGGGATTTCCATGAGGATTGAACTCGAAAGCATTGCTTCATTTCCCTGCACTTCTTGTCAGCCCATTCACTATCATTGTTTTCACAGGGTTTTGAAAATTTTCCCTTTTTCCTTTTCCCTTTTTTTTATCACATTTTGTTTCTTCAGATTGCTCTCCTGACTCTGAATTTACATTTCTTCCCGCGTGTAGTGTTTGGATTTTGAGTAAATTGAGCAAGTTATGGTCTTTTTCACTGGCCCTCATTTCATCTCAGTCCTCTAGGCTGTGATCCCTCCATTTCCAAAATTTCTGGTGTTTTTCCATTCCACTCTTTTATGTCATATCTCCTTTTCAGAGCACTCGTTAGATATGGTTTTCTGATCTCAAGATGTCATTCCTTGTTCCTGAAAAGAAAAGCCTTCCTTTCAGCAAAAGGAATGAAATCTTGTGATTTCAATGGGGATTAAACTGAAGAGCTTTGCTCCATTTCCTTGCACTTCTTGTCAACCCATTCACTATCATTGTTTTCACATGGTTTTGAAAATATTTAATCGATCTACTTACATTTTGTTTCTTCAGATTGCTCTCCTATCTCTGAATTTAGATTTCTTCCCACGGTTAAGGAATGGGTTTGGAGTAATTTGAGGAAGTTATCGTCTTTTCCAATGGCCCTCATTTCATATCAGTGCTCTTGGCTGTGATCTCTCCATTTCCAAAATTTCTGCATTTCTTTCCGTTCCACTCCTTTTGATCATATCGCCTTTCCAGAGCACTTGTTAGACTTGGTTTTCTGAGTTCAAGATTTCATTCCCATTCGTGAAATAAAAGCCTTACTCAGAGGGAAAGGAATGAAACCATGCAATTTCAATGAGGATTAAACTGGAAAGCTTTTCTCCATCTCCCTGCACTTCTTGTCATCCAATTCACTGTCACTGTTTTCACATGGTTTTGAAAATTTTGGCGTTATTTTTTCATATTTTGTTTCTTCAGATTGCTGCCCTGTCTCTGAATTTACATTTCTTCTCCTGTTTAAGGATTGGATTTGGAGTAATTTGAGCAAGATATGATCTTTTTCACTGGCCCTCATTTCACCTCAGTCCTCTTGGCTGTGATCCCTCCATTTCCAAAATTTCTGGATATTTTTCCATTCCACTCTTTTTTATCATATCTCCTTTCCAGAGCACTTGTTAGACTTGCTTTTCTGATTTCAATATTTCATTCCCATTCCTGAAAAGAAAAGCCTTCTTTACCGGGAACGGAATGAAATCTTGTGATTTCAAAGAGGATTAAAATGGAGAGCTTTGCTACATTTCCCTGCTCTTCTTGTCATCTCAGTCCTTGTCATTGTTTTCGCATGGTTTTGAGAATTTTGGGGGTTTTTAGACACATTTTGATTCTTCAGTTTGCTCTCCTGTCTCTGAACTCTAGATTTCTTCCCATGTTTAAGTATTGGATGTGGAGGAATTTGAGCAAGTTATGGTCTTTTTTACTGGCCCTCATTTCATCTCAGTCCTCTTGCGTTACCCTGGTTTTTCTGAGTTTTTTATTTAGCCTTTTGAATTTCATACTGGAGTCAGATCTTTTAGTTACTGTGCGATATTAGAGCAGTTTTTCTACCATTCCCACAGATGTAACATAAAAAAATCCTTTGTTTTTCATTCTTTGTCCTTTGTTTGCATATTTCCAAATTGAAAAACAACTGTAACTGACAGTTGGTCTGGGCACTGAGGCTGAGGGGTGGAAACCCCAAAAACCCAATCTCCTGCTAGACCCACAAATGTACAAAAAGTAAAGAATAAATGAAGAGGTTTCTTCCTCTTGCTCCTCGCTCTGCTCTCGGAGCAGTGGGCTGGAATTGGAGAAACCTCTGCCTAGCAAAGATACCTGTCTGCGCGTGATTACTTTGTGTGTCTCGGCGACATCTGGTGACCCCTAGTGGACGAACGATTTGGTGAGGTTTTTCCTTCCCCTCTTTGCCTGTTTTGTGTTTATCATCGAGGATTCCTTAGTTTGGGAACTTTGGGGAAATATCTTGGAGCGGAAGGATGCTCAGATATCCCAAGAGGGGCTCCAGAGTCTATTTGCATGGAGCTGGTGACATGGGTTCTTTCCCACTCCAGGGTCTGTGCTAAATCGACGAGAGTGCTACCTCCTGAGGGATTGTATGTTAGACTGCCTTGATATAGAACATGAGGAAGTAATTGCAGAAATATTTTTGCAGTGGAAATTTTTTCAGAGAGCTGTATTTAAGTCGACTCCTTCCATCTTGCAGGCTGAGAGCCTCTGTCCGAAGCAGGACGGAGAGCTGGAGGGAGTCGAGATTGTTATGTCAGAACTGGAGACTGACCTTGAGCTCCTTTGTGGTTCTTCCCCTTCATCCCCTGTTTCTTGCGCGGGGGGGGTTCCCCCCCGTCGGGTTCCGGCGCTTGCCTCGGGCAGAGACGGGGCAAAGCCCGCCTCCTCTCCATGCCTTTCCGTATTTGGTGGGGGGGGGGCGCGGGGGCAGCCCGGGAAAGCGGGCTCCGATTTCATTTGGTGAACATTCGATCACTGTGCATTGTTTGTTGTGCCGCACGACCGTCACGTATCCGATGGAGTCGGGTGACGTGGCGCTGCCCACCCTGCCGCCCAGCCCGGACCCGGAGGCAGCTGTACTGGCTGCCTCTGCCCCCGCGCCACCGCAGGATGATGCCGGAGGCAGGACCCCAGTCAGCCCCTCGGCAGGCGCCGCCTCCCTACGCGGTCTGACTGCTTCGCCCCACTCTGGGTGTGGGGGGGGCCGCGATCTCTGCCTCCGCCTAGACGCAATACAAATTCCCCAGCAGTTGTGCCTGCCGCAGAGGCATCTGACCGGTCTCCGGCAGCCGGTGCGGGCTCTAGCTCCACTGCGGATGCGGCGGGCCAGACACCAGCGGCTAGTCCGACCCCGCCCCCGCTTCCCGCTGCTAGCGCTACGGCAGCGGCTACGGTCGGCGAGGTGTTTAAGTTCAGCGCAAGCGGGGACACGGCTGGAATGCGGCCGGTCTTTGAAAAGAGCAAAAGTTCCCGCGCTGTTGGCTCTCCGTCAACAGCTTGGACGCTCCTTCCTTGTCAGGTGACCGTAAGGCCGAGAGACCGTGGCCAGTTCTGGGACGAAGTAAAGGCTAAGGTTGAAGGATTGAGTGCAGGTGCAGGACCTGCAGTGCCTGCATCTGACCCTGTGGGGTCCACAGGGCAGGATAAGGGAAGTGCTGCTGCTTCATCTGAGGGTCTTCAGGCCTTTCCTGTCCTTCAGGGCGCTACTCATAACACCTATCAACCCTTGGTTTGGCAGGCTTTGACAGAAATGCGTGATGCAGTCGGGAAGTATGGTCTGGGCTCAGCGGAGGTGATGCAGGTTCTCCGTTGTTTTAATGCCAGTCTTTTGACACCCTTTGACATTCGGAGCTTGGCTCGAGCCCTTCTCCCACCGGTTGAATATGACTTCTTTGAGAATACATGGACTAAGCTGGCAACCAGAGCGGTAGAATGGAATAGGGCACTAGGTCAGGGTGATCCTAGGCATATGGTTAATATCGATATGCTAATGGAAACAGGCAATTATACCAGGGCCGAAGGGCAGGCTGGTTATGATCTCTTGGTCCAGGAGCAGTGCCTACAAACAGGCATGGCAGCCCTGGTTCAGACCTTACAGCTGGCTACTCCACAGCAGCCCTATGCAACGATTGTCCAGGGAGTTGATGAGCCCTTCCTGCGCTTTGCAGGATGGCTGACGGCTGCTGTGGAGAAGCAGGTGAGTGATCCTACAACAAGGAAGCTCATGATTCAGTCCCTTGCTCAGGGCAACTGCAATGCAGTTTGCAAGAGGATAATTGAAGCGCTTCCTGGGGAACCGTCCATGTCGGACATGGTTGGGGCCTGTGCAAAGGTATCCCCTTCCAGCCAACAGGTGGTTGCCGTGCCTACAGCTGTGCAGCCAGCTGTGGCTACGATTGTTCAACCGATGGTGGCTACGGCGATCCAGCCGGCCGTGCCTGCGGCCGTGCAACCGGCCGTGGCTGCTGCTGTGCAGCCTGCTTGGGTCGTTCCCCAAGGGGTGCAACAGCAGCAGTGGGGTGCTCAGAGCAGGAAGAAACAGGGCGGAAAGGCACTGGAGTCTACGGCTGTCTTGTTTTATTGTGCACGATGTGGAAGGCCGAATCACGCTGCAAATGCGTGTAAGGAGACAGTGCATGTGAATGGTCAGCCGTTGGGCAGTTCGGGAAATGCGACGCAGAGCGCGAAGGCGAGACGCATGCCGAAACAAATGTCTCTGCCTCAACCCCAACCAATGGAGATCTGCTCAGCAGGCTTGCAGCCAGCACACGCGGTTTAGCAGGTGGTGATGTCTGCACAGCCGAGTCTGTCATGATTGATTCGGACAAAATACACAAGGTTCCTCTGGATGCCTTTGGTCCTTTGGGTGATGGCATGAGTACTTTCTTGATGGGGGGTCCAGTGCCACTATTCAGGTAATCATAGTGCACCTGGGACTGATTGATGCGGATTTTTTGGGACAGATTCACGCAACGGTCTCCACACCCACCCCCCCTCTGACTATTCCAAAAGGCACACAAATTGCTCAACTTCTTCCTTTTAAGTCTTCTGTTTCCACAACTGAGGACCGGTCGCGAGGAGACGGTGGCTTCGGCTCTACAGGGCCACCTCAGGTGCGCTGGACTGCTGTCCTGACCAAAGACCGTCCTGAGATGCTGTGTACCGTGTCCATGGTTGGTGCCACGCCATCGGAGATTCACTTTCGTGGCCTCCAAGATACGGGGGCTGACGTGAGCATCCCTCCCTGGATGCTTGGCCCCCGCAGTGGCCTTTGACCCTGGCAAAGACACCGATCGCGGGCTTCGGAGGAACGAAGCAATGCTACGTGAGCCAGAATCCCGTGGCCATCACGAACCCGGAGGGACAGACAGCCATAATTTGGCCGCATGTTGCTGAGATTCCTCAGAACCTCAGGGGGAGGGATGTCTTGGCCGTGTGGGGGGTGCGATTGGGAACGGATTTTTGATTGGGGCCACTGTGATGAAGGGCGCAGAGTGTCCCACGCCTCCTTTACGGTGGCTGGTGGACAGACCCACCTGGGAGAGCCAGTGGCCCCTCCCTCATGACAAGCTAGTCGCCCTTCGTGAACTCGTACAGGAGCAGTTGGATCAGGGCATTTGGAACCATCTACCAGTCCCTGGAACACTCCTGTCTTTTGTATCAAAAAGAAGTCTGGGAAATGGTGGTTGCTACAAGACCTCTGAAAGATCAATGCTGTGATGGAAGGCATGGGAACATTGCAGGCTGGTATGCCATTGCCTACCATGCTTCCTGCGGACTGGCCGGTCCTCATTGTGGATTTGAAGGATTGTTTTTTTACCATCCCTCTGCATCCCGATGACAGACCAAAATTTGCCTTCAC
>JANEHK010001709.1:0-11704 GCA_025960845.1 Tachycineta bicolor | reverse complement strand
GAGCTTGCCTCTCTTATTATTCTTTGAGGTCTTACACATGAATGGCATTGCACAATCTGCCTTATACATATTTATTCTCTGGCCTCACTCATCCTCACTTTGTGTGGTAATTAACTCCTGTTGGTCATCCTCTTGGGCCTACTTAGTTCATCATGGTGGTCTCTGAGGCCCTCTAGAAGATGAAAGAAATGGAGACTTCCTCAGTGAACTCTTCACCTTTATTTTTCTTGTGCATGCTTTAATCCTTTTGGCACTTTTTCAAGGCAAGATGTCAGTTTCTGCTGGCTGAGTCTGTGGTTTTCTCTTTCTTCGCAATTTTTGCTTTGTTATCTCGTTATGTTTAGGTTAGTCCTTCTTGTTATCACTGAGGGGTCCTGGATGTTTGTACTGCTTTCAAATATGTAAACAGAACTCGATATTCACTAAATGCCTTCTAAAATGTACAATACATTCTAAAATACAGTGTATGCTCTTAAGTCTGCTATAAAGATTAGCTAGTATTTTCAAGCCTCTGTCTCATGCCCTCCCTTTTCTATAGACCTAGTAAATTCTTTTACTACTATTGGGGTTCTCTCTAGTGTTAACTCACTATCTTAATAACTCTCTTTTAACATTATCCTAGGTGTTTTAGATAATGAGGTTAAAATTGTCACTCAATTAAACATCCTCTAGTTTTATATGAATACTACAATAGATATTATTAAATTCGTAATAAATAATATCAGCAAAATAATGATGGGGTGACATAGTGTGTTTAAGACTCTAGTTGCATTTGGTGACTAAAGACTGTATCCGACCAGTTGTAGCTTGTGTCTTGCTTTACTTTTTGTAGAACACTCCTTATTTCTTTTGTATCATGTTGGACAGTTACTACAGGTTTTTGTCTGTTCTCTTGAATTTCTTTTGCAACATTGTTCAAGTCTTCATGCTTTATTAATTGCTTTACTAAGGTTAGGTTTATCCTAATAAGCATGGCTAACAATGACTGATAGGTTTTATAATGAGACTTGGTTACCTGGTGGGATATTCCTGATGTTAATATGAGAAGTTGTACCTGACAATCTTAACAAAATTGTAGATACAGAAATTAGAATGATTTTTAGCAGGTAAGGATATATTATTTCTACCTTGTCCTTGGTTACAGTGTAAGATGTGCCCAAAGTATGCATTCTATCACCATCTACATGAGCTGTTGAAACTAGGTTGGGCAGTGTTTCCCTTCCCCCTCCCTCCAGACTATCTTCTGTTTATAGCCCATCAATGCCCTGCTGCATGACTCATAGATAACTCCCTCCAGGAGCTATCTCTGTTTAATGGGCAATCAAGGACCCATTGCAAGACTGATGAAATGATATCAGCCCATTGTGAGATGCTGTGCCCAGGGGGAGGAGCCAAGCATTCCCACCTGGATAGAATCTGGGATTTGGGATAGCACAGGCAGCCTTACCCACTGGATTCCCAGAGGACAAGAGCTCCCAGACCTTTTCATGGGAACACTGCTCCAACCAGACTACTTCATCTGGACTGCTACCACCACCACAGGGTATCAGGTTGTATTCTGACTCTGGCAGTGATCTTTTGTACTATTGCATTTATTTTATTATACCTTTTTTTCCTCACCTCATATTAAATTGTTTTTTTCTGACTTGGAGTCTTTCGCTGGTTTTGCTTTCAAGCCAGCACCTCTAGGCATCTCTTCCACCTACTTTCTCAGCTAAAATTGACCACTCCTTCCTCTCTTTGATTACTAATTTGGTCAAATAAGACTAAAAAGCAATGATGCCTTGCAACATGGTGATCTGTTCAGTATATTTCACATTTTCCCATTTATTAGGTCTCAAGACTTAATTCTGACTTGTAATAAATACATTCTTTCAGCTTTAAGACACAGAGGACATGAATTTCATTGAAATTGGCTCATTAATATTTATTTTCCTTCAGAGTGGCTCATGGAATGTTTCAAGTTTGGATAAGCAATTAATGCCTCAGTGACTAACAGGGAAAAGGTAACTGAGCAAGTAAATAATCTCTTGCTTAGGCACGAAGCAGTCTCTGCAGTTTTAGAAGAGAATTTCATTACATTTTATGAGCTTTAAAGAAGCAAATGGAGAAAAAAATCTGTGTTTAGAAGTATCATACATAATTATGCAAGTGTTAATGTGAGAATCTACAGAGTATCCTACCTAATGATACATGTAGTTGTGCAGGTTTTTTATTAATTCATGGGTGTGTTTGTGTAAATAACCTTACTGAAAGGATTTTTTCTAACGCTTGGCAAGAATATTTAGATGTATATTCATGCTCACAACTCTGTGTGCTGTGGAAAGAACACTAATGCCTATATAGCACAGTTTCCTTTTACACAACCCTTTTTTTTCACAGTAATTTGCAACTTGTTCCCTGTTCTGCTTGGGTCAGCAGAGCTGTGCCGCTCCGTCTCCAGCTGGAATTTTTCTTTGATTGCCTTTTGTTTTTCCTTCTGTTCCAAAATCACATTTAATTCCTGCCTCCCACAGCTCTGCCGACTGACAAATAAGCGCAGCACCAGTTCATTGTCTCAGTACCTGTGCATTTTTTGATGCCATTCTGCAGAACCGAGTGGAGATGTGGAGGCTGTGCAACTGTGAGATTTGTGGATTTCTGTATCTTCACACCTATGTATTGTCATAGATTTAATGACCTGAGACCTGAGTTGCCACATGCTGGTCTCTGAGCTTGTGCCTAGCCAAGGAAATCCCCATGGAGGGCCCTGTACAGCCTCATGAATGCACAGGAATTTTATCACACATTTAAGCCTCCCATACATGCAAAAAGCCTTAACCCCACTAAAACACCACAGCAAACAAAAATCCCCAAACAACAAAACAAAACAAAACAAAACAAAACACCCCAAACAAGCAAACAGAAAGCCCATAGAAATTTGTTCACAAGTTACAATCAATTGTTTCATGTCACCTCCCTACTGTTCTCCAAATGACTGTCAATGCTAAGACAGAAGGACAGAGAGAGATTTTAGCAAGATTGACAAAGTTCTGCTATGGATGGAGCCTGCCTGTAGAAGAGCCTGTTTCCACTGCCTGTGTGCATGGATGGATGGCACAGCCCCGGGCCCTGGCAGAGCAGCCTCCTGTGTCACCTACAGCGCCATTCAACAGCAGTTGAAGCCACTCTCACCCTGGATTGCCCAAGTGCTGCTCTGGCAGCATCCTCAGCTCTCTCTTGCACCCCTTTCCCTGTGTGCTGTGCCCTGGCAGATGAAAGCTGAACTGGCTGAGAGAGTGTCTGTGCTCTCAGCCAGAGTTTGGTTCTGCTCTTTGAAGACTTGTGCTGCCACACGCTAGGGAACCCGCAGGTGAGAGCTTCACTGCAGGCCAACAAACAGAGGAGCTGAGAGGAGGGGAAAGGGCTCTGAGCTCAGGCCAGAGATGAAGGAAATGGGGAAAGGGAGAGGAGAGAAAACTCACACGGCTTGAGAGTTAAATCTTCCCTGCAAACTTTGCATACATGGATTCTGTTCAATTCCCAAAAGATCAATGGTGTCTGAGTTTATTATTAAATAAAAGAGGTGGAAAAGGATCTTGATTATTCATTGATATTGTTGTTCATTGGCTATTCTGAGCACTGACGAGTTGGGGACCTGAAGGAAAATGGAATATGTGACCATGATATTAAAAGATACACGTGCATATAAAAATGTGGGAATCAGAAGCACAACATTAAAAAAAATAAAATCAAACAAATCCTGGCATTTCCTCATTTTGAAAGTGACAAATCTGTGCTACATGTTTGCTAAAATTCTGGTAGGCACTTTTATATGTAATATAAGCCTACAGAAATTCAGAATGGGATTTTCAAAAGCATTATCTCTTCACGATGTTCTAATAGTTTTCCAAATAGTTGGAGAGAATGAATATATCAGAATTCTGGAAGCTCTGAAGTCTTTTCATCTCCATCTTATTCTGAAAGAAAATCTAAGTTATGTGTCTCCTGAAAATTAGGCATAATTATATTCAATTAACAGAGACTTTTGTTGTGTTTTTTTAAATCAGTCTATTATGACTAATGTCTAATGATGTCTGTTATTTGTATTTATTATATTTCATTCTGGAAAGAAAGCAGTATCTTTCTTGTGGCACAAAATATTAGCAGAAAGAAGAATTTATCAGACTGTATTTAGTGCTTCATTCTTCTTCCTGGTCATTTTTGCTGGAACTGACTCGCTGTAAACAGCCAGAATTCCTAGAATAGAGTGATGTCATCAAAGAGAGTAAGAAGGACAATACAGGAAAATACAGGTCAGTCAGTCAGCCTTGCCTCCATCCCTGGAAAGGTGATGCAGTAACTAATCCTGGAAACTATTCCAAGCAAATGGAGAAGTTGATTGGAAATAATGGTTAACCTGCCTGGTGCCTGTGACAGGACAGCCAAATTGATAGCATAGGGGTAGAGCAATGGATGATGTCTAGCCCAGCTGTGCCAAAGCTTTTGAGACTGTCTCCTACAACATCCTTCAATACAAACTGCCCAAATGCCCGAGGAGGAAGACTGAAAAATGGGTGGGAGCGTGGGGCCAGAGGATTGTCATCAGTGGCACAAAGTAGAGCTGGAGGAGAGTCATTGGTGCTCTGAGCCCCAGGGGCTGAGACCAGGGCAGATGCTCTTTAATGTCTTCATTAATGGCTGGGCTGGAGGAGCAGTTTACCCTCAGCAAGTCTGCAGACAACACAAAACTGGCAGGAGCAGCTGAGACACCAACTGCTTGTGCCATTCAGAGGGACCTTGGCAGGCTAAAGAATTGGCCTGAGGGAAACTGGATGAAGGTCAACAAAGGGAAGGGGAGAAGTCTTGTGCCTGGGGAGGAATAAGCCCATGCATCAACGGCTGCTGGAGGCTGAGTGCCTGGGAAGCAGCTTTTTTGTTACCTCGCCTCGGTGGGTTGGGGTTGGGCTGCAAAGCAAAGGCAGGATGAGTGTGGCAGGCAGAGAAAGCGAGGCTTGGCCCCTGGCCCTGCCGTGCCGTGCCGTGCCGGGCCAGCCCCAGGAGCCGCCGCGCCCGTCCTGTGCCCGCAGCCCCTGAGACATAACTTTAAAGAGTTAAGATTTTAGCTAAGGGTTAGAAGAAATTTATATTGATCAAGATGTAAATTAGATTAGGAAATGGTAGGTTAATGATTATTAGATGCTCAAGCTAGAGCTAACTGTTATATTATGAGCTTGTTTATAGAAAAAGTGGAGTAAGTGAACCGTCATAAGAACAGATTGAAACCAGTAAGAACAATGGCCAGCACCTGGACTTGGTATCAATCAATCACAAAGCAGGGGACCTTGGACAGTGCCAGAGGGTCACAGAGACCTGATGAAGACTGTCCTGACTTCATCCTTTGAGACCACTGACCCAATTCGAGACCACCAACCCAATTCATGAGAAGGATTGCACACGCGTGAAGGACCGATAGCCTCATTTTAATAGAGAGCGGGGATGGGAGGTGCTGGGGTTATGCATATGTATTGTATGTAAGATCTTGGAAAATAAATAGAGAGCACAGAGCCTTGTTCGGGGTGGCCACGCCTTTCGGAGATGACTCCCATGCCGCCCGCTGGTGAATAAACCTAACACTTTCTAATTTTAACTAGTTAGAGGGTCTTTGTCTGTGACTATATTGGTTTTTAATGACACAGGATTCCCAGTGTCAGGAGTGGCTCTTCAGTCCTTGGCTATGAAAGGGTTAAAATCACTGTGCCTGGGCATACTTAAGAATAAAATACACTTAGAAGCTAGCAAATCTTAACCATAAGCTTAGGACACAAGATGAAGCTTGTCATGAAATAGGGAAGAAAACTTGCAGAAATTAAGGACAGAGCTTGCTAAAGCCAGTGAAGAAGTCACTGAAATGGCAAACAAGAGACTGTGCATGCCTAGAGGAGAAAGGTGAAAAGGGCACGGTGATGAAGACGTCCAACCTTTGTCAGGGGACCACCAAGGAGGATGCGGAGCCTTCCTCAGTGCCACCACCAGGGTGCTGTGCCTGCGCCTCACCTACGCGAATGATAGTAATGAGTTCTAAGATACAGTTTACATAACTGTTACCCTGGTTTTCCTGAGTTTTTTTTATTTAGCCTTTTGAATTTCATAATGGAGTCAGATCTTTTAGTTACTGTACAATATTAGAGCAGTTTTCTACCTTTCCCACAGATGTAACATAAACAAATCCTTTGTTTTTCATTCTCTGTCCTTTATTTGCATATTTCCAACCTGAAAACAACTGTAACTGACAATTGGTCTGGCCACTGAGGCTGAGGGGTGGAAACCCCAAAAAAGCCAATCTTCTGCTAGACCCAGAAATGTATAAAAAGTAAAGAATAAACAAAGAGGCTCTCTTCCTCCTCTCTTCGCTCTCTCAGCAGTGAGCTGGGATCGGAAGGACCTCTGCTTTGCGAAAATATCTTGTTTGCGTGTGACTGCTTTGTGTGTCTCGGTGACACATAACACCACCTTTTCTAAGGAAAACTACAACTATGCATAAAGTGTAACCATATATTGTCATCTGCTGTGTGCCTGTGTGCGTTGTTGGGGGGAGATATCCCTGCACACCCGGCACGCCGAATAAAGACAATCCCTGCTTCTTGGACTTTGTCCCAGAGGTGTCTCTTGGCCCAGTTTGGGACGATTCACTTCCATGGGGTTCTGTCAAGTCCCAGTGGAACCTTGGTGCCATATTGTTCCACAGCCTCACAAAGCTCTCCTGGCTTCCATGGGGTCCCTCTGTGCCTCACTGCAGCCTTGGTTCCATCAGGGTCTCTTGGCTTCCATGGTGCACAAGCCTTTGTCACATCTGAGCCTTGCTTCAAGGAGTTCCATCGACTGACAGTGGCCGTCTGCATTCCATGAGGCCCAGCTGGATCACAGCAGAGCCTTGCTTTCATCAGGCTCCGATACCTGTTCTGCCAACTGACGGGGGAGATTTAAAGAACACAGAAACCCATGGAAAGAATGGTCTTATTCTACTGTGAGTATTAAGGGAACACAAAAGTAAAATGATACATTATACATAATAAAGTTATGTACTTGGCTTTAGCAACAAGCAAGAAGAAGCAAGGTAATGCACCTAATCATTATAACAGGAGAGAAAGGATAGGGATTGAGAAAGATCCATCACCAATTGCCTCAATACTCCACCATCATCCAGAGTCTGCAGTCGCTGGGAAGCCCCGTTTCACAGCAAGGACTTGGAGAACCCTTCCAAGCAATTGGGAAAATCCTAGATGGTGAATCCACCTGCAGATGAGGTCTCTGAAATTGCTCTGAAAGTGGGTCCAGCTTTTATAGGCCCAAATCAGTAAGTCAAAATGACTTGATTATATTTTTAGCACATAAACTCCTGGATTTCATGGCACTTTTCCTGACCAAGAGGAGCTAGGGCTTGGCCAGATCCCAGTTCTCAGGTTGGAGCATTCCCCCTAAAATATCCTACAAGCCTCTACTCATGTCAGTTGGGAAGTTTCTTAAAATTATGCATTTCTTGCAGATTACTACATGAGATTATGTGAAAGTTTCTAAAGCAGCCGGTTTGATGTTAAACAGCTGGCATAAGGATCTCGGTCATCTATTTTTAGCTAAATAAAACTGAGGGTGTTAGTCACATAATGCCCAGGGCTCGTCTTGTAATTCAGCTCTGGCTGAGGCCAGCCACTCAGGCCTAAGCACATCAGAAGCTGAAGTGACCACGACTGGGAATGGCAAAAACACCCACTGGGACTGGCCCAGAGGCCCCGGGACTCCCTGGCATGGATCACCTCAGGAGACAGTATTTCAGGGAGCCCAGAGGACTTTTGGGAGAGCTGCTGTGGAGACAGAGGGAATTGCACAGCTGAATCCCTTGCCTGGGCTCCCAGAGGACCCTTCTGCTGTGGGGCTGCTGAGGCTGGAGGAACAGCAGGTACCCATGGCCACCCCAAAACAGGGCCCCGTTGGCAACAGGACACCGACCGGGACTGCGGGACCCCATCCCTGGGATGAGTCAGGAACTGGAGAGCTGGGAGTGCTCAGCCAGAGCCTCTGAGCCTCCAACAGTCCCACATGGGCAGAGCGTGAGCCCAGTGGGGAGTGGCCACTGACAGGACTGTGGGGGCCTGAACCAAGTCCCAGCCCCACTGAGAGCGGCTGTGCCAGACACCCTGGAACTCCAGGACAAGCTGGAGTCCGAGGCAGCCAAGTAGTGCCACCATCAACATTCCTTTCTTCCCCCTCAGAAAGGATACTGGGAAGCTGAGGAAGTGGGAATGAAAGGAGTAGTGATGGTGGAAGCTGTGGAAGCTGTGGAAGCTGTGGAACAGCACTAACATGAGGAATCAAAACCCTTCTGAGAAAGGAGGGCATAAATCCCTGGTATGCAGCATCCTGCCTGAGAAACCCATTTCCCAGAATTACCAACATAAAACCATCCTCCAATTCTCTGTATTGTGCTGCTCCTATCCCACTGAGACCTTCCCACCAGACTGAATCTCTGAAGTGGAATTGATGGAGGAAGCCTGAACCCTGAGCCATGCCAGAGTCAGTGCCCAGGAGCATCCCCTGGCACTGTTTAACACCACCTCTGCAGGAACTGGGGATGCAAACAGGACAAACTTGAGCATCTCCCACCATCAGATACCTCAGAAGTTGCACAGCAACACTGTGACTCTCTCAAACTGGATTTAGGAATGGCACCCCTAATGCAGCCATTAGATCCAGATCTACCCAGATCCCTTTGGCACTCCTGCTTTTGGTGTCTCTCTGCCTCCTCTCCCTGCCCAAAGGAGGCTCCTCTCTCCCCTCTCCCTGCCCTGACAAGACAGTCACACAAATAAAGACGTGGGATTGCCAGGTGCTGAGGGGTTGTAGAAGGAGCCTTCTCCAGGTCTGGTCTGTTTCAAAACCCACACTTGCTCCTGCAGCAAGGGACCTCCTTGTTCACCCTCTCCAAGGGTGTCAAGCTCAGGAAGGGATTCCTGACACTCTGTCCAACTGGGAGAGCTCCCGTGCCTGCAGATAAGGGGACAAAACCAAAGAGAGGAATGCTGGGGGGATTGACATGGTCACATGGGGACACCTGTGTTTATTTCCCAGTGACAAACAAAAATGTGGAATGGTGCCAGAGCTTGTTTTGATCTACATCAAACTTTGACAAACGTCCCTCCTCCTGACAGTGACTCCTCTGCAGCTGCTCTGGGAGATCTCCTGGGCCGAGTCCAGCAAGAGGAGATTTCACTGGTGTTGAGATGCTTGAGGGGGCCCATTTCGATGCCCTGCTGAAGTCCAAGGACATTGTGTTTTCCCAGGGAGCAACATTCCTTTCTGGCACTCACTGCCCCATGAGGGACATTATTCAATTGCTGCTGCTGTTGGGTGAGTTACAGCCACAGGGAGAGGGAGGAGGAGATGATCCCACCCATGGCTGCTGCTGGCTCCAGACACTTGGTGGGATAAAGCTGAAACAGAGCTTCAGTATCTCTCCGAAAATCACAGAATCACAGAATGGCTTGGCTCGGAAGAGATCTCAAAATTCATCTTGTTCCATCCCCTGCAATGGGCCGGGACACCTTCCACTATCCCAGGCTGCTCCAAGTCCTGTCCAACCTGGCCTTGGACACTTCCAGCGATCCAGGGGCAGCCACAGTTTCTGTGGGCGAGCTGTGATCTCTGCCCAGGTGAGAAGGGACAGGACTGGAGGGAATAGGTGGAGCAGGGACAGGGCATGGCTGGGCTGGAGATAAGGAAAACTTCTTTCCCCAGAGGGGCTTGACCACTCACCAGGCTCCCCAGGGAATGGTCACAGCTGTGAGGCTGCTGCAGCTCCAGGAGCCTTTGGACACTCCTCCCAGGAATGCCCAGGCTGCCACTGTTGGGCTGTCTGTGCAGGGCCAGGGCCTGGACTCCATGATCCCGCTGCCTCCCTCCCAGCTCAGCCCCTTCTGCAGTTCTCACCCTTGGGCTCAGCCTTTGTGTCTCCTCCAGGCGCTGGCAGAGCTCTTGGGGCCGGGGCAGGAGCGGCACAGCCCCAGCGTTCCCCTCTCTGGGACACCACGGTGGTGACAGCTCCAACGTTCCCTGCCTGGAGACGCTCCAAGGGAAGCGTCCAGAGCCACAGCCAGACAGCAAAACTGAGCGGGCACTGAGCACCCCCGGCCTGGGCTGATGTGCATTGCTGTGCACACAGCTCGGGGAAGGTCCCCCTGGCCACCTCCACAGTGCCACAGGCAAGTGGCACATAGAGTTACAGAGCTCTGCCCAGGGCTGACAGGGGATATTCAAAAAATAACAAACAAAACCAAAACCAAGCAACCAAAAACCCAAAGGAGCCAGTCACCATGATTAGGTTAACTGGGTTTTTATTAATGAAAACAACAACTGGAAACAGGGACCTGAGATACGCCCAAGGTCCCCAAGGACAAAGCAGACTTTGAATCAAAAAGAGACAGCACCTGTGCTGCGTGCTCCTTTGGTCACCAGCACCTCCAGTGGACCCCACCTGTCCCCGGATGACCTTTTATAGCCTCCAGGTTGTCATCTTGTTCCTGGTGATAAGGCACTTTTTGGAGGCACGACACACCTCCTGGGGTCCTAGAGTCCCAAGCGGTCACTGCTGGTCAGTGTAGAAAGGAGCTAAGTGGTCTTCACATGCAGTCTGAGATTCCTTTATTAATGTCACATAACTGGAATACAGTGCAGAGGTGAAGAGTGAGGACGAACCTGGACTACGGGTTTTAAGGGACAGAAGCAGGGTGGAGTCTGGGGGTTAAGGGGCTATAAGGGAGAAAACCAAGGAGGGACACAAGGGAAAGTTTACAAAACATAAACCCAATGGGAATGGTAATGTGATGAGATTTATATAAGCAGACTAATGGAGCCTCGAGGAATAGGGGATTCCCCAGGGGGCAGTTCAGACAGGGGCTGGCACTCGGAAGGATTGATAGGGAACATCTGGAAAAAGGGGTCGGTGTTAGAGACAACAGACAACCTAGGCTAAACTACCACTCTGGAGGGGAAAAGGTTGTCTTGGTTTGAAAAGACAGGTATCTGCTAGGGAGAGGCAGGCCTCCCTAGGAATGGGGAATTCAAATCCTTCCCTCCATGTTATTATAATTTGGAAGATTAAAAAAAAATCTTTTCAGTCAGAGCTATGGGGAAAGGAATAACAGTCCTTTACTAGTAAATATAACAGGACAGACAAACAACAACAGCAATTATAATAATAGTAAAACAGAACCAAGAACCCCGAGGGGCAAACAGTGGAAACTCCGGCGCTGATGGCTGGAAGCGGTGGATTGTCCACGGCAGGCAGGGGAGTGTCCTGGCAGGCAAAGTGAGAAGTGCTGGAGAAGCCACAGCGGCTGGACCCAGGCTGACCCAAAATACAGCAGGGCAGGTGAAAAAACCTGGCGCTCCAACAGATGATAGAATTCTCAGGACCAAACCCCTCCATTAACCGTGGAATCCATGCAGCCACCAGTTGCTCGACCGTCCTCCTCGGAAAACCAAGAGCCGAAAAAAACCAACCCCCCACCCTCAGCTCCTGGGAGAATTTTCCTCCCCCAAAACTAAGTAATCAACTTCCGTTGTCCGGGTTGATCATCCTTTAACTATCGATATTTAGTCTCCTAGCAACTTATGGCGGGGGGGGGGAAATTCTTAACCCCTCAGGAAACTTAACCCTCAACAGGGATAA
>JANEHK010001708.1:0-11708 GCA_025960845.1 Tachycineta bicolor | reverse complement strand
GCACCCATGGAGGGCAGCACAGGTGAAACACAGCACCCATGGAGGGTTGCTAGGGTAAAGCTGGGAAGGGGCCCTGGCAAAATAATACCCCTGGAGACTCCATTGGGGAGAATGCTGAGGTCTTGGGACAGATTATGCATTCACCCAGAGGTAACTATGGAGATGATGGTAAAATATAGTTATTTTGTGTGGCCAGAGTATAAGTTGCCAAAGGGGCTTATGTGGCCACTTTATGGAACAGATAGAATTGGTTTGTGTAGAATTTTGTTAAAGTATTTATAAGAGAATTTGAAAAGATAGATTGAAAGAGAATGTGGATTGATATGATTTCAACAAGCAATAAACGAAACCTATGTGTTAAAGAAAAAGGGAGGAGAGGAAAAAAGGGAGGAAAGGGGAACTGGTGAGAATTGGGATGTTCTTCAGTACTTTCCCCTGTCTTGTCCTCCAGTGTTGCCAGCTGAACCAGGACCAGCTGCAGGTCCCCTGTACCCTCAACTCCCAGAGCAAAGGGATCAGGGGAATGTTGTTCCTACGGCCCCACCTGAGAATAAGAATGGTGTAGGGGGAAGGGAGCAGCCTGTCATACCACCACATAGAACTAGAAGAGGAAATCAATTGAGCACATCAGAAGCGCCCCGGACCCAAGAGACAGGGGTACACCAGATGCCACTCCACCAAGTTCCTTTGGGGGGTCAGGGGGAGGGTTTGGGTTTGTAATTGTACCACTCACTACACAGGATATAAGGGGGTTGAAAAAAGAATTACTCCCATATTTAGATGATCCCATAGGGCTGGGGGAAAAGATAGAAGAATATTTAGGAAACGCGGATTATACATGGAAGGATTGGGATTTTCTCCTGGGGAGTTTGTTTGGGTCATCAGAGAAATGAATGATTTTGCAGAAAGCTCGGCAGCTGTGGGAGGATGAACATCCACAAGCAGCAGCGGGGGCTGGACCTAATGTACCTGCAGTGGATGATGCCATCCCCCAGTGGAACCCCAATGAGGAGACCAGTTTGGCTCAACTCTGCAATTACCATGTTTATTTAATTAGGGCAATTAAATCAGCAGTTCTCAGAACTAACAACATAGCTGAGGCTATGTCCTTAGAACAGGAGAAACATGAAAACCCCTCTCATTGGTTAGAGAGGATTAGAGAGGCCTTGTGCAAACACGGGGGATGGATCCGGAGGGACCAGCCTTTGACACACTGCTGAAGGTACAATTCGTTACAAAGGCCTGGCCTGACAAACAGAAAGGGGTACAGAAAGATGAAGAGTGGCAGAACAAGCCTCTAGAAGAACTAGTTAGAAAAACACAGCAGATATATGTAAGGAGGGATGAGGAAAAGGTAAAATCTAAGGGAAAGATGATGGCAGAGTTTTTGCAGCCACGGAAGAATAAACCGCAGGGTCCAAGGGGTCCCCAGGACAGAGGGGACGGGGTCGGCCACAGGGAAGTGGCAGAGGCATTCATTCCCTCCTCGGCAGGGGAGAGCTGACCCAAACAGCGGCTGGGAAGGAACCAGTGTGCTATCTGCCGGGCAGAAGGGCATTGGAAAAGGGAGTGTCTGCAGAAACAGCTGGACCCTCAGGAGGAGGAAATCCAGAGGATAACAGAAATGGGCTGTTAGGGGTGTCAGGGGCTCCCATTATATCAAGGACCCACCACTCAGGAGCCCTTGATAACTTTTAAGGTGGGTCCAGATTGAGAGGAGGTGTGTTTTCTGGTAGATACAGGAGCTTCTCGATCCACTTTAAATTTCATACCTGGGGAGGGGGCAATTATCAAAAAGATCATTAGTCATTCAAAGAGTGAGTGGAAAAGATGAGCGAGTGTATTTTATTCAACCGCTATTAATAGATGTGGGGGACAAGTTTGAAATACACGAATTCCTGTTTGTTCCTAATTATGATTGTAATTTACTGGGAAGGGATTTGATGGCTAAAGTGGGAATGCAAATTAGTATTGTAAAAAATGACAGAGTCCAACACTGTGATATCTTTGTGTAAAATGTCTGAGAAGGCTTATGCTGAAATAAATCCAGAAGTGTAGGCAGCCCCAGGAAAATATGGAAAACTAGACATAGAGCCTCTCCAAATTACTTTGAAACAACCAGGACAAGTAGTGTCTAAAAAGCAATACCCTCTTTCAAGGGAGGGAAAGAAGGGGTTACAGCCTGTCCCTGAGTCCCTGCTAAAGGAAGGTCTTTATAGGGCCGTGTATGTCTCCCTATAACACCCCTATCCTGCCAGTTAAGAAACGAGATGGAACCTACAGAATGGTGCAGGATTTAAGAATAATCAATGGAATTGTCAAATCAAGGCATCCCACAGTTCCGGATCCCTATACAATCCTGAATCAGATCCCTTCTTCACACCAGTATTATTCAGTACTGGACTTAAAGGATGCTTTCTGGGGGTGTCCGATTACAGATGACAGTAAACAGTATTTTGCCTTTGAGTAAGAACAAAAGGAAGAAAAAAATGTGTTTATTGATGGGTCTTCAAGGGTGATAGAAGGGAAACGATTTACAGGATACTCTATCGTGAATAAAAAGCAATTAAATGAAGGGGGGAGGTTACCGCCCACCTGGTCAGCTCAGACAGCAGAGCTGTGTGCGCTTGTGAGAGCCTCTGAATTATACTGGGACAAGACAGTGAATGTTTTTACTGACTCTAAATATGCACATAGGGTGATACATGCATTTAAGAAACTATGGGAAGAAAGAGGTTTATGAACCTGCAGGGGAAAGATGTTAGTTCATGAGAACTTAACCTCTGGCCTATTAGAGGTAGTGAACTTAACCAACGAGGGTGGCAATAATACACGTTATGGGACACCAGGCAGAGTGCTCAGAGCAGGCAATAGGAGCCCAACTAGCTGATAAAGAAGCTCGAAAAGCTGCATTGTCACCAGAAACCTCTAAGATCCTCTCCTTGCTCCCAGTAACTGCATCACTGCCAGAAAAACTGTCTTTTTCACCAGAAGAACTTGAGATAATTAAAAAGAGTAGGGCAGAGGAAAAACAGGGTAATTGGTTTGCAAGAGATGGTAAACACTGGATACCAAAAGCTCAGGCCTTACAGCTATTAAAACAACTCCATGAAGGGAGTCATTGGGGGTCTCGAGGACTGGTAGAAGCGTCCCTCAAAATGTATGCTGCTGTGGGTCTTTTTACCCTGGCAAAGCGAGCTATTGAAGGTTGTTTGATTTCTGCTAAAACCAGTAACAGAGTTACAAAGAAACTTGCCGGGGAGGGAGGCCTTGGGCTATACATCCCTTCCAGAGATGCCGGGAGGATTTTACCAAAATGCCAGGAGTGGCAAGGTTTAAATACCGTCTAGTAATAGTATGTCAGTTAACAGGGGGGCCGGAAGCATTTCCTGCCATTTCAGCAACTACAGGATCAGTTATTATTGTATTTTTAAAACCAATAATTCCAAGATATGGGATTGTAGAAGCAATAGACTCAGATAGAGGATCTCATTTTACAGGAAAAATTCTTCAAGGAGTTCTGACTGCTCTAGGGATAAGATGGAATCTCCACAACCCTGGCACAGCCCTAGGATAAGGGTTAGAGCCAGGGGAGATATTCAATTATCTCCCTTTGAACTGATGTTTAGAATTCCTTACCCTTACAGTTCCCAGCCTAGTGGGGGGGTACAGATAAGTGATGTATATTTAAAACAACACGTGACCAGGATACTGTCTCTTGTGAAATCTCTTTAACAGGAAGCTCAGCCGGCACAGACCCTGCCTTTGGACTTTGCTGTTCACATCCCACCAGGAAATTAAGCCCTAGCTAAGGAATAAAAAGAAGCACCACTAGTGGCTAAGTGGTGTGGACCTTTCCAAGTGTTGCTGACCACAGAAACAGCTGTCAAGACAGCAGAACACGGGTGCACCCACCACACTCGGGTCAAGGTCTCTGAGGCCCCAGAGATTTGGACATCTCAGCTGGAAGAGAAGGACGGGAAGCCACGACTGACACTCCGCAGGAGTGGACTAGAGCAGTAGCCAGTGCGTCAACATCGGGGGAAGCCTCGTGTGCCTACCCACAGACTGCCTGCTGAAATAGTTTGTGTGGGCATCCCTCCTCTCAGCTCTCCAGTCACTGGGGGCCAATCCTCGCTGTCATTGGTTTCTTTATGTTCAGCTGCTTCTGTGCTTTCACTCGCCACAGGTGGTGTAGAAGACAAGGTGAAAGTGAAAATTAAGTTAGAAAATTAGATTACACCATTAGAATGTTTCTCTTAATAATCTTACCTTTATATTGTCAGTTAAGTTAAGGCCAAAAGTAGGAAAATAATTTTTTAGCCTTAGGAGAAGAAGTAGCAAAAACCTTTAACCGTAGCAACTGTTGGGTCTGCGGAGGGCCAGGGGGATCTGATGACTGGCCATGGGTGGCCAGCCCAGTCGAACCCAAATGGTGGGTTAGCACCCTGAGTGAAGACAATAATGGAACAGGATTTTGCGATGAGGAAGGAAGTCCATGGCAGCTTCATTCCTCTGAAAGAGGCATTTATTGTCTAAATAGAACAGGAGGCGTATATGTAGGAAGAAGTGTCTGCGACTGGACTTTATCTTTGAGTTGAGATTGTTGGATGCCCAACTGCCCTCCTTATGATTGTTCCTGATATCAAGGCAGACAGAATCAAACACATGCTAAGCTCACTAATGGTAGCTGGGTAAGGTGTTACTTCTATAATCACCAAAAGAATTTTGAAGACTGTAAAGCAGTGGGAATGGATAGGGTTTTTGACCCTTTATTTTTAAGCTGCCCCCGAGATAATTCCACAAGTAGGACACATGTTGTTGGTGACTATCAGTAGAAGTGGCAGCACCGGAATGGAACTCGGACCCTTTTTTAATAGGTTCTAGTCCAGCTCCAACAAAACCGATCTGGGATGTAACTGCAAGTAAAAACCTGATGTGAGAGCTTAGAAATGCAATATTCCAACATCAGATAGTATTAGATTATGTATTAGCAAAAGAAAGAGGAGGGTGTGGCAAATTAAATGACTCAAACTGCTGTTTGCAAATAGATGACAATAGAAAAGTAGTAAAGCAAATAACAAAAAGAATAAAAGAAGTTAGCTCACGTGCCAGTCCAAACATAAAAAAGATAGAATGGGACATGTTTTCATAGTTACCCGGTGAACTATGAGTTAAACAAACGTTTTTCTTTCCTCTCATATGTTAGAGCAACTCTAATCTTTTTACCATGCAGGATCCCTTGCTTAGTACAACTTATTCAACACGTGATCAAAGGGATGCAGGTAGTAGCCAAGCCTACTGATCCAGAGAGAGCTACAAAAGGACAGAAATGGATGTCACTGCAAATAACTGCAAAACCAAAAATGACCCAAGAACAAAAAATAGTCAATGATAACTAAAATTTGTCAAGACAATTATTAAAAATAAAAGAGCAGAGATCGAGAGGAATGACAAGATTTGTCTTTACAAACAAGCTCTGGGTCTGCTGGTAGATCAAACTAGCACTGAGAGATGAGAGAAACAATGGGAAGGATTCTATTGATTGATGAATGAAAAAGAAGATACTTGCATTTACAAACAAACCATAGGTTTGTAAATGAAATTGAATATTGAAAGATGAAAGCAACAATGGGGAAAAACCCATAAATCCCGTAAGAATTAAAAATTAGGGGGGTTATACATTAAAAGGGGAATCTTAGGCATTTCGGGAAGTCTGTACCTCTCAAGTACCTCAGCCAATGGGAAAAGAGAGAGGGAAATGTGGCCAGGAAATTATTAGGATAAAAAAGGAGGCTGCATCCTCCGAAAAACTGAGAGACGCCAGGGGAAATGCCCCATGGCCTCTCTGTTTTTTCGAATAAAGTAAAAGGACTCCTCTGTCTCCTTTTTGGACATAAACCTCTGGTGTGCATGGATTAATTTTCCTAACAACACAATCAGTTGAGAAGGTAGCACACTGAAAACAGAACTGACACTGACTGAAAATGAATGGGACAGTAATCAATAACCCTGAATGTTTGATTTACTATCAGATACATCCCACTCACCCATCCCCACACAATCGTAATCCCATTGCTCCAAATTTGGATCCCACATCTCCCAATCTCCTTCCAACCCCATCTCACCCTGGAAGCTGTGGAATCGAGTAAATTTGGCATGGGATTGAGTTATTCTGAGGTGGTAACAAGCCATTTGGGGTGGGATTGAACCCTGTATGTGAAATTTGAGTTGTTCTCAGTGGGATTGGAATCGTTTTGAGGTGACAGACCAATTCCTCTTGGCTTCTTCAGTGCAAAGAGAAATAAAAGAGAAAAAAATTAAGGCCAAAATAAAGGATAACCAGCCAGGTGTCTTCGTGACATGGATGACAGGGAATGTGGGTCACCAGGGCTCTGCCCAACATGGGACCTCCAGTGGGGGATGGAGTTGGAGCAGAGCATGAAGCTCTTACTGCACTCAGGGCACTCACAGGGCTTCCTTTACTGGTGCCTCCGTTGGTGTCTGGTCATGTCAGACCTCCATGAAAAGCTCTTCCCACACTGGGGACACTCGTGGGGCCTCTCCCCGGTGTGGATGCGCTGGTGTCTGGTGAGGATGGAGTTCCGTGTGAAGCCCTTCCCGCAGTCAGGACAGCGGAAGGGCCTCTCCTCTGTGTGAATCCGCTGGTGCAGGAGGAGATTGGAGCTCGTGCGGAACCTCTTGCTGCATTTATCACACTCATAAGGCCTCTCCCCAGTGTGGGTCCTCTGGTGGTGAATGAGGTTGACGCTCCGTATGAAGCTCATCCCACATACATCACACTCGTGGGGCCTCTCCCCGGTGTGGATGCGCCTGTGGTTGATGAGGGTGGAGTTGTGCTTGAAGCCCTTCCCACAGTCGGGGCAGCGGAAGGGCCTCTCCTCTGTGTGTGTCTGCTGATGTTCAAGGAGTTGGGAGCTGGTCAGAAACCCCTCCCCACACTCGGAACACTTGTAGGGCCTCTCCCCTGTGTGGACCCTTTGATGTACGGTCAGGTAACTACGGCGCCTGAAGCACTTTCCACATTCCCCACACTTGTATGGCCGTTCCCCAGTGTGGATCTTCTGGTGCTTGGTTAGGCTAGAGCTCTGTCTGAACCTCTTCCCACATTCCCCACACTCATAGGGCCTCTCCCCTGTGTGGATCCTCTGGTGATAGATCAGGTTGGAGCTCTTCCTGAAGCTCTTCCCACATTCCCCACACTCATGGGGCCTCTCCCCAGTGTGGATCCTCTGGTGTTCTATCAGGGTGGAGCTGCGCCTGAAGCACTTCCCACATTCCCCACACTCGTAGGGCCGTTCGTCTGTGTGAATCCTCTGGTGATGAAGCAGGTGGCACCGCCAGCTGAAGCTCTTCGCACACCCAAAGCACTTGTGGGGCTTCTCCCCATCATCAAGCTGCTCATGAACCACCAGGGCTGAGCTCTGGCTCCATCTTTGGTCGCTTTCCTGGCACAGGGTGGCTCTTTCCTCCTCAGTTCCTCGTGATCTGCTTTTGCAGTCTCTTCTCACGAGGGATCGCCAGGACTTTTCCTCCCCATTGGATTCCTGCCCCGTGGAGCCGCTCAAAACGGCCTCTGCCACGAAGATCTGCCGTGGCGATTTGTCCTCCCTGGTCTCCATGCTCAGCTCCTTGTCTGGGGGAGGAAGGACAAGGAGAGGATGGGATTTGCCTCCGTGCCAGAGGGAAGGGGAAGGAGATCCCCTCAGTGCGTCCCCGGCAGGACGGCGTCGGCTGCGGGGTTGTCCTGCAGCCGCGGCCATGCTGGGCTGGGAGATGGAGGAGGAGAGAGGGAGAAAAGGGGCACTGACTTCCTCCTCACCTGCATGCCTGTCCTGGGGCACCTTCCTCTTCCTCACAGCCCTCTCCCCCATCCTGTGAAGGTTTGGGAATGGGAAATCATGTCTGGGGGAGAACAAGTGATGAGCACGTTGAGTTTGAAGGTCTCTCCACCCAAGACCATCTCTAGAAGTCACTGGGCATCTGGGGCCCATAAAAAACAGGCAATTGGGAGTGAGTGGATCTACACTGGGGACAACTGGGATTCACTGGGAACATGATGAGAGGGACTAGGACTATTCCATGGGCAACTGGGATAATACTGTGAGGAACTGGGAACAACTGGAACTTTGATGGAGAAAATTGGGATCATACTGGGATCACAGTGGGAAAAGCTGGGTCCATGCTGGGAAGAACTGGGATCACACTGAGGATGATGGGAAACATACTGGGAAAGATGGGAGTGGCTGTGAGCAACTGGAATCATGCTGAGAGCAACTGGGATGAAGTGGGAGTGACTGGGAGCATGCAAGGGGTGACTGGGACATACTGGGAGAGACAGGGGGTCACTGGAATCATACTGGAGGCTGCTGGGTCATGCTGGCATTGACAGGGAGCAACTGGGAATCACACTGGGAGCCACTGGCATTGCACTGGGAGTGACTGGAATTAGACTGCAAGTGACTGGAATCATACTGGGATCATACTGGGAGTGACTGGAATAGTACTGAGACTGGGATCATACTGGAGTCAGACTGGGAGAGACTGGAAAGGTGCAGGCCATGATTGAAACCATACTGGGTGTGACTGGGTGCAATGGATCATACTGGGAGTGACTGAGATTTTAGCGTGACTCACTGGGATCATACTGGAAGTGACTGGAACCATATTGGGATTGACTGGGAGTGGCTGTGAACAACTGGAATCATGCTAAGTGTGGAGTCCCTGCAGCCCCTTGCCATAATACCTAGGGCCTGGCCTTGGCAGGACAGATCATAGAGTCACCTGCCCAGCCTGAGACAGAGAACTTCCCAATGGGGCTCTGTACACGACGGTTTGCCTCAGTTTCTCCCCTCCCTGATTCCCCTAGCCCTTTGGTTTCTCCTTTCCTCTGGGTCTCCATTGGTTTGGGGTTCCCGGGGACTGGCCCCGTTTTCCCTAGAAGACACTGACCTTTCCTGCCCTTTGCTCTGCCCCCGTGCCTCAAGGTCTTTGGCTGCTGAAGCTCACACTTGAGCTGCAGACCGGCACACGTGCTCCCCTTTCCAA
This sequence comes from Tachycineta bicolor, assembly GCA_025960845.1. Taxonomy (NCBI): domain Eukaryota; kingdom Metazoa; phylum Chordata; class Aves; order Passeriformes; family Hirundinidae; genus Tachycineta; species Tachycineta bicolor. Next base: position 2,639 of record JANEHK010001708.1, on the reverse strand, counting down.
GCTGGATTCCCCTTGGGCTTCTGCAAATAAACCTGGCTGGAACTGATCCAGTGCCAAGGCCTTCTGGCCTCTCCTTGCTGAGCCGCCCACGTGCTGTGTGCGCATGTGTGAGCTTGACTGCTTCGCCTGAGCTTCCCCCAGCGGCCTTTCCACCGGAGAGGCTTATCGGCTCTGGGCTTCAGCTCCACTCCCAAAAACCACAACGCAACACGCTTTAGCCGAAAATTACCCAAATGGGCCTAAAATCTCCAGCACCTGGACTGAGACCCACACCAAGATCAGCACCAGAACCGGCACCAGCACCAAGACTGAGACCGACACCGAATCCGAGACCGGCACCGACAGCGGCGCTGCTCTGGGACGGGCACCGAGACCAAGACTGGGACCAGAACCGACACCACAACAGAGAGCGGCACCGCTGCAGCACCGGGACCAGGACCGGAACCAGTACACCGGAACTGAGACCGGCGCCACAGAGGCACCGGCACTGGGACTGACACCAAGACTGTTACTGACACCAGAACTGGCACTGGGACCAAGACTGACACCAAGACCGGCACCGGAACCAGCACCGAGACTGGCACCGCTCCAGGACTGGGACCCAGACTGAGACTAGCACTGGGAGCACTCCGGGACCAAGACTGAAACCGCTCCCAGCACTGGGACCTGGACTGCGCTGAGATCAAGACTGAGACCGGGACTGAAGCCAGCAAAGAAGGGCTCAAAAGTCACCAAAAACACCCCTCAAGAGACCAAAAATGGCAGAAAATGGCCCCCAAATGATCAAAAACTGACTAGAAATGTACCCAAAATTACAAAAAAAGCTCAAAATGACAGAAAATGACCCAAAAAATGACCAAGAAGCCCCTTTAAATGTACCCAAAATGAGACAAAATTGACCCAAATTACCCAATATGACAGAATACGCCACAAAAGTGGACAAAAACGGCCCAAAAGTGACCAAAAATTACTCCAAAGGGAGAGGAAATGCCCCAAAATGAATGGAGGAGAGCCTAGAGGAAGACAGAATTCCAAAAATGCAAAAAAATTGCCCAAAATTGCATCAAAAAAGCAAAATTGAAAACAAAAAATGAAAAGAGCATCAAAAGGGCTAAAAGAAAGGAAAACTTTGAGAATTTCTTCAAAAATGCCAATAATATTCCCCAAATTTCAAAAAATTGACCAAATCAAACAAAAAATCATCCAGAGAATGAAAAAAAATCCAAAAAAAAAACCCCAAAACCACCACACACACAAAAGAAAGCCCCCAAAGAACCAACAAATAACAAACAAAAAAAACCCTTGAAATGCCCAGAAATATATTAAACACACCCCCCTCCACAATCGCCTAATTTCTGCCCAGAATTCCAAAAATCCCTGAAAATTCCCAGAATTTCCTATACTTGCTCTTGATGAAGTGCTGCAGCAGGTAGGACTTGCCAGTGCTCGCGCTGCTGATCACCAAGAACTTGAAGAGGAAATCTGGAAAAAAATTCTCACATTTGGACCCAAATTGCCAAGATTTCCTATATTTGGAACTAAATTTCCCCAAATTTCCCATGTTTGGATACAAAATTCCCCCAAAATCCACTCTAGAGATCTCAAAACTCTCACACTTTGACCTGAAATTCCCAAATTACTGCATTTGCCTTAAAATTCAAAAAATTTCCCAATAGAAAACCCAAGATTTCCCCATTTCTACCCCAAGAATTGCCCATACAGAGCCCAAAATTCCAAAAAAATTCACTTGAAGGATCCCAGAATTCCCCCAAAGACATGCTCAGATCCCGCAGACCACCCTGGGCCCTTTATTGCCTCTTCCAAACCCCTATAGAGCCTCTAGAGCACCCTGAGACCACACAAATCCCCTATAGGGACTCCCAGAGCCCCTAGAGACACCCCCAGATCCCCCACAGGGACACCCAGGCCCCCTGGAACCTCTATAGATCCCCCAGAGATCCCCTATAGCGCCCTCAGACCCTCTCTGCAGACCCCTAGACCCCCCCAAATCCCCCAGAGGGACACACAGACACTCCCAGACCTCCCCGGAACCGCTAGAGGCTCCCACAGACCCCTACAGATCCCCAACAGACGCCTCAAACTCACAAAGCCCCAAAAGAGACTCCCCGACCCCATTTAGGGGACCCCCGTGCCCCTTTCGGGACTCCTCTGGATCCTAGACAGAGCCTCAAGACCCCTAGAGTGCCCCTGTAGCCCCCCCATAAACTCCTTCGGGATCCCCAGACCGCCCTAAATCCCCTAGAGACCCCCCAAATCCCCTAGAGACCCCCAGATCCACTCAGACCCCTCAGGATCCCCGAGAGATCCCCCATTGCCCCACCGTAGCTCTCACACACGCGGGAGCCGCGTCCCGGCACCAGGAGCAAAGATGGCGGCACTCCGGGGAAGCAACTTCCGAGCAGTCTGCGCATGCGCTGGAGACAACGCGCCAGCAGATAGGCGGGGCTCAATGGAGAAGAGAGCTGCGGCCAATGAAAGCGCAGCGAAGGAATGAAATGAGGCGGGCTTAGGGAAAGCGCAGGGCCTGGCAGGGGAAAGGGGCGGGACCAAGGAAAGGGCGGGAATGAGGAGAGTGGGCGTGGCCAAGGGGACGCGCCCTCCTGCAAGGGCTCGCTTTG
>JANEHK010001707.1:0-11709 GCA_025960845.1 Tachycineta bicolor | reverse complement strand
GCACCCATGGAGGGCAGCACAGGTGAAACACAGCACCCATGGAGGGTTGCTAGGGTAAAGCTGGGAAGGGGCCCTGGCAAAATAATACCCCTGGAGACTCCATTGGGGAGAATGCTGAGGTCTTGGGACAGATTATGCATTCACCCAGAGGTAACTATGGAGATGATGGTAAAATATAGTTATTTTGTGTGGCCAGAGTATAAGTTGCCAAAGGGGCTTATGTGGCCACTTTATGGAACAGATAGAATTGGTTTGTGTAGAATTTTGTTAAAGTATTTATAAGAGAATTTGAAAAGATAGATTGAAAGAGAATGTGGATTGATATGATTTCAACAAGCAATAAACGAAACCTATGTGTTAAAGAAAAAGGGAGGAGAGGAAAAAAGGGAGGAAAGGGGAACTGGTGAGAATTGGGATGTTCTTCAGTACTTTCCCCTGTCTTGTCCTCCAGTGTTGCCAGCTGAACCAGGACCAGCTGCAGGTCCCCTGTACCCTCAACTCCCAGAGCAAAGGGATCAGGGGAATGTTGTTCCTACGGCCCCACCTGAGAATAAGAATGGTGTAGGGGGAAGGGAGCAGCCTGTCATACCACCACATAGAACTAGAAGAGGAAATCAATTGAGCACATCAGAAGCGCCCCGGACCCAAGAGACAGGGGTACACCAGATGCCACTCCACCAAGTTCCTTTGGGGGGTCAGGGGGAGGGTTTGGGTTTGTAATTGTACCACTCACTACACAGGATATAAGGGGGTTGAAAAAAGAATTACTCCCATATTTAGATGATCCCATAGGGCTGGGGGAAAAGATAGAAGAATATTTAGGAAACGCGGATTATACATGGAAGGATTGGGATTTTCTCCTGGGGAGTTTGTTTGGGTCATCAGAGAAATGAATGATTTTGCAGAAAGCTCGGCAGCTGTGGGAGGATGAACATCCACAAGCAGCAGCGGGGGCTGGACCTAATGTACCTGCAGTGGATGATGCCATCCCCCAGTGGAACCCCAATGAGGAGACCAGTTTGGCTCAACTCTGCAATTACCGTGTTTATTTAATTAGGGCAATTAAATCAGCAGTTCTCAGAACTAACAACATAGCTGAGGCTATGTCCTTAGAACAGGAGAAACATGAAAGCCCCTCTCATTGGTTAGAGAGGATTAGAGAGGCCTTGTGCAAACACGGGGGATGGATCCGGAGGGACCAGCCTTTGACACACTGCTGAAGGTACAATTCGTTACAAAGGCCTGGCCTGACAAACAGAAAGGGGTACAGAAAGATGAAGAGTGGCAGAACAAGCCTCTAGAAGAACTAGTTAGAAAAACACAGCAGATATATGTAAGGAGGGATGAGGAAAAGGTAAAATCTAAGGGAAAGATGATGGCAGAGTTTTTGCAGCCACGGAAGAATAAACCGCAGGGTCCAAGGGGTCCCCAGGACAGAGGGGACGGGGTCGGCCACAGGGAAGTGGCAGAGGCATTCATTCCCTCCTCGGCAGGGGAGAGCTGACCCAAACAGCGGCTGGGAAGGAACCAGTGTGCTATCTGCCGGGCAGAAGGGCATTGGAAAAGGGAGTGTCTGCAGAAACAGCTGGACCCTCAGGAGGAGGAAATCCAGAGGATAACAGAAATGGGCTGTTAGGGGTGTCAGGGGCTCCCATTATATCAAGGACCCACCACTCAGGAGCCCTTGATAACTTTTAAGGTGGGTCCAGATTGAGAGGAGGTGTGTTTTCTGGTAGATACAGGAGCTTCTCGATCCACTTTAAATTTCATACCTGGGGAGGGGGCAATTATCAAAAAGATCATTAGTCATTCAAAGAGTGAGTGGAAAAGATGAGCGAGTGTATTTTATTCAACCGCTATTAATAGATGTGGGGGACAAGTTTGAAATACACGAATTCCTGTTTGTTCCTAATTATGATTGTAATTTACTGGGAAGGGATTTGATGGCTAAAGTGGGAATGCAAATTAGTATTGTAAAAAATGACAGAGTCCAACACTGTGATATCTTTGTGTAAAATGTCTGAGAAGGCTTATGCTGAAATAAATCCAGAAGTGTAGGCAGCCCCAGGAAAATATGGAAAACTAGACATAGAGCCTCTCCAAATTACTTTGAAACAACCAGGACAAGTAGTGTCTAAAAAGCAATACCCTCTTTCAAGGGAGGGAAAGAAGGGGTTACAGCCTGTCCCTGAGTCCCTGCTAAAGGAAGGTCTTTATAGGGCCGTGTATGTCTCCCTATAACACCCCTATCCTGCCAGTTAAGAAACGAGATGGAACCTACAGAATGGTGCAGGATTTAAGAATAATCAATGGAATTGTCAAATCAAGGCATCCCACAGTTCCGGATCCCTATACAATCCTGAATCAGATCCCTTCTTCACACCAGTATTATTCAGTACTGGACTTAAAGGATGCTTTCTGGGGGTGTCCGATTACAGATGACAGTAAACAGTATTTTGCCTTTGAGTAAGAACAAAAGGAAGAAAAAAATGTGTTTATTGATGGGTCTTCAAGGGTGATAGAAGGGAAACGATTTACAGGATACTCTATCGTGAATAAAAAGCAATTAAATGAAGGGGGGAGGTTACCGCCCACCTGGTCAGCTCAGACAGCAGAGCTGTGTGCGCTTGTGAGAGCCTCTGAATTATACTGGGACAAGACAGTGAATGTTTTTACTGACTCTAAATATGCACATAGGGTGATACATGCATTTAAGAAACTATGGGAAGAAAGAGGTTTATGAACCTGCAGGGGAAAGAAGTTAGTTCATGAGAACTTAACCTCTGGCCTATTAGAGGTAGTGAACTTAACCAACGAGGGTGGCAATAATACACGTTATGGGACACCAGGCAGAGTGCTCAGAGCAGGCAATAGGAGCCCAACTAGCTGATAAAGAAGCTCGAAAAGCTGCATTGTCACCAGAAACCTCTAAGATCCTCTCCTTGCTCCCAGTAACTGCATCACTGCCAGAAAAACTGTCTTTTTCACCAGAAGAACTTGAGATAATTAAAAAGAGTAGGGCAGAGGAAAAACAGGGTAATTGGTTTGCAAGAGATGGTAAACACTGGATACCAAAAGCTCAGGCCTTACAGCTATTAAAACAACTCCATGAAGGGAGTCATTGGGGGTCTCGAGGACTGGTAGAAGCGTCCCTCAAAATGTATGCTGCTGTGGGTCTTTTTACCCTGGCAAAGCGAGCTATTGAAGGTTGTTTGATTTCTGCTAAAACCAGTAACAGAGTTACAAAGAAACTTGCCGGGGAGGGAGGCCTTGGGCTATACATCCCTTCCAGAGATGCCGGGAGGATTTTACCAAAATGCCAGGAGTGGCAAGGTTTAAATACCGTCTAGTAATAGTATGTCAGTTAACAGGGGGGCCGGAAGCATTTCCTGCCATTTCAGCAACTACAGGATCAGTTATTATTGTATTTTTAAAACCAATAATTCCAAGATATGGGATTGTAGAAGCAATAGACTCAGATAGAGGATCTCATTTTACAGGAAAAATTCTTCAAGGAGTTCTGACTGCTCTAGGGATAAGATGGAATCTCCACAACCCTGGCACAGCCCTAGGATAAGGGTTAGAGCCAGGGGAGATATTCAATTATCTCCCTTTGAACTGATGTTTAGAATTCCTTACCCTTACAGTTCCCAGCCTAGTGGGGGGGTACAGATAAGTGATGTATATTTAAAACAACACGTGACCAGGATACTGTCTCTTGTGAAATCTCTTTAACAGGAAGCTCAGCCGGCACAGACCCTGCCTTTGGACTTTGCTGTTCACATCCCACCAGGAAATTAAGCCCTAGCTAAGGAATAAAAAGAAGCACCACTAGTGGCTAAGTGGTGTGGACCTTTCCAAGTGTTGCTGACCACAGAAACAGCTGTCAAGACAGCAGAACACGGGTGCACCCACCACACTCGGGTCAAGGTCTCTGAGGCCCCAGAGATTTGGACATCTCAGCTGGAAGAGAAGGACGGGAAGCCACGACTGACACTCCGCAGGAGTGGACTAGAGCAGTAGCCAGTGCGTCAACATCGGGGGAAGCCTCGTGTGCCTACCCACAGACTGCCTGCTGAAATAGTTTGTGTGGGCATCCCTCCTCTCAGCTCTCCAGTCACTGGGGGCCAATCCTCGCTGTCATTGGTTTCTTTATGTTCAGCTGCTTCTGTGCTTTCACTCGCCACAGGTGGTGTAGAAGACAAGGTGAAAGTGAAAATTAAGTTAGAAAATTAGATTACACCATTAGAATGTTTCTCTTAATAATCTTACCTTTATATTGTCAGTTAAGTTAAGGCCAAAAGTAGGAAAATAATTTTTTAGCCTTAGGAGAAGAAGTAGCAAAAACCTTTAACCGTAGCAACTGTTGGGTCTGCGGAGGGCCAGGGGGATCTGATGACTGGCCATGGGTGGCCAGCCCAGTCGAACCCAAATGGTGGGTTAGCACCCTGAGTGAAGACAATAATGGAACAGGATTTTGCGATGAGGAAGGAAGTCCATGGCAGCTTCATTCCTCTGAAAGAGGCATTTATTGTCTAAATAGAACAGGAGGCGTATATGTAGGAAGAAGTGTCTGCGACTGGACTTTATCTTTGAGTTGAGATTGTTGGATGCCCAACTGCCCTCCTTATGATTGTTCCTGATATCAAGGCAGACAGAATCAAACACATGCTAAGCTCACTAATGGTAGCTGGGTAAGGTGTTACTTCTATAATCACCAAAAGAATTTTGAAGACTGTAAAGCAGTGGGAATGGATAGGGTTTTTGACCCTTTATTTTTAAGCTGCCCCCGAGATAATTCCACAAGTAGGACACATGTTGTTGGTGACTATCAGTAGAAGTGGCAGCACCGGAATGGAACTCGGACCCTTTTTTAATAGGTTCTAGTCCAGCTCCAACAAAACCGATCTGGGATGTAACTGCAAGTAAAAACCTGATGTGAGAGCTTAGAAATGCAATATTCCAACATCAGATAGTATTAGATTATGTATTAGCAAAAGAAAGAGGAGGGTGTGGCAAATTAAATGACTCAAACTGCTGTTGGCAAATAGATGACAATAGAAAAGTAGTAAAGCAAATAACAAAAAGAATAAAAGAAGTTAGCTCACGTGCCAGTCCAAACATAAAAAAGATAGAATGGGACATGTTTTCATAGTTACCCGGTGAACTATGAGTTAAACAAACGTTTTTCTTTCCTCTCATATGTTAGAGCAACTCTAATCTTTTTACCATGCAGGATCCCTTGCTTAGTACAACTTATTCAACACGTGATCAAAGGGATGCAGGTAGTAGCCAAGCCTACTGATCCAGAGAGAGCTACAAAAGGACAGAAATGGATGTCACTGCAAATAACTGCAAAACCAAAAATGACCCAAGAACAAAAAATAGTCAATGATAACTAAAATTTGTCAAGACAATTATTAAAAATAAAAGAGCAGAGATCGAGAGGAATGACAAGATTTGTCTTTACAAACAAGCTCTGGGTCTGCTGGTAGATCAAACTAGCACTGAGAGATGAGAGAAACAATGGGAAGGATTCTATTGATTGATGAATGAAAAAGAAGATACTTGCATTTACAAACAAACCATAGGTTTGTAAATGAAATTGAATATTGAAAGATGAAAGCAACAATGGGGAAAAACCCATAAATCCCGTAAGAATTAAAAATTAGGGGGGTTATACATTAAAAGGGGAATCTTAGGCATTTCGGGAAGTCTGTACCTCTCAAGTACCTCAGCCAATGGGAAAAGAGAGAGGGAAATGTGGCCAGGAAATTATTAGGATAAAAAAGGAGGCTGCATCCTCCGAAAAACTGAGAGACGCCAGGGGAAATGCCCCATGGCCTCTCTGTTTTTTCGAATAAAGTAAAAGGACTCCTCTGTCTCCTTTTTGGACATAAACCTCTGGTGTGCGTGGATTAATTTTCCTAACAACACAATCAGTTGAGAAGGTAGCACACTGAAAACAGAACTGACACTGACTGAAAATGAATGGGACAGTAATCAATAACCCTGAATGTTTGATTTACTATCAGATACATCCCACTCACCCATCCCCACACAATCGTAATCCCATTGCTCCAAATTTGGATCCCACATCTCCCAATCTCCTTCCAACCCCATCTCACCCTGGAAGCTGTGGAATCGAGTAAATTTGGCATGGGATTGAGTTATTCTGAGGTGGTAACAAGCCATTTGGGGTGGGATTGAACCCTGTATGTGAAATTTGAGTTGTTCTCAGTGGGATTGGAATGGTTTTGAGGTGACAGACCAATTCCTCTTGGCTTCTTCAGTGCAAAGAGAAATAAAAGAGAAAAAAATTAAGGCCAAAATAAAGGATAACCAGCCAGGTGTCTTCGTGACATGGATGACAGGGAATGTGGGTCACCAGGGCTCTGCCCAACATGGGACCTCCAGTGGGGGATGGAGTTGGAGCAGAGCATGAAGCTCTTACTGCACTCAGGGCACTCACAGGGCTTCCCTTACTGGTGCCTCCGTTGGTGTCTGGTCATGTCAGACCTCCATGAAAAGCTCTTCCCACACTGGGGACACTCGTGGGGCCTCTCCCCGGTGTGGATGCGCTGGTGTCTGGTGAGGATGGAGTTCCGTGTGAAGCCCTTCCCGCAGTCAGGACAGCGGAAGGGCCTCTCCTCTGTGTGAATCCGCTGGTGCAGGAGGAGATTGGAGCTCGTGCGGAACCTCTTGCTGCATTTATCACACTCATAAGGCCTCTCCCCAGTGTGGGTCCTCTGGTGGTGAATGAGGTTGACGCTCCGTATGAAGCTCATCCCACATACATCACACTCGTGGGGCCTCTCCCCGGTGTGGATGCGCCTGTGGTTGATGAGGGTGGAGTTGTGCTTGAAGCCCTTCCCACAGTCGGGGCAGCGGAAGGGCCTCTCCTCTGTGTGTGTCTGCTGATGTTCAAGGAGTTGGGAGCTGGTCAGAAACCCCTCCCCACACTCGGAACACTTGTAGGGCCTCTCCCCTGTGTGGACCCTTTGATGTACGGTCAGGTAACTACGGCGCCTGAAGCACTTTCCACATTCCCCACACTTGTATGGCCGTTCCCCAGTGTGGATCTTCTGGTGCTTGGTTAGGCTAGAGCTCTGTCTGAACCTCTTCCCACATTCCCCACACTCATAGGGCCTCTCCCCTGTGTGGATCCTCTGGTGATAGATCAGGTTGGAGCTCTTCCTGAAGCTCTTCCCACATTCCCCACACTCATGGGGCCTCTCCCCAGTGTGGATCCTCTGGTGTTCTATCAGGGTGGAGCTGCGCCTGAAGCACTTCCCACATTCCCCACACTCGTAGGGCCGTTCGTCTGTGTGAATCCTCTGGTGATGAAGCAGGTGGCACCGCCAGCTGAAGCTCTTCGCACACCCAAAGCACTTGTGGGGCTTCTCCCCATCATCAAGCTGCTCATGAACCACCAGGGCTGAGCTCTGGCTCCATCTTTGGTCGCTTTCCTGGCACAGGGTGGCTCTTTCCTCCTCAGTTCCTCGTGATCTGCTTTTGCAGTCTCTTCTCACGAGGGATCGCCAGGACTTTTCCTCCCCATTGGATTCCTGCCCCGTGGAGCCGCTCAAAACGGCCTCTGCCACGAAGATCTGCCGTGGCGATTTGTCCTCCCTGGTCTCCATGCTCAGCTCCTTGTCTGGGGGAGGAAGGACAAGGAGAGGATGGGATTTGCCTCCGTGCCAGAGGGAAGGGGAAGGAGATCCCCTCAGTGCGTCCCCGGCAGGACGGCGTCGGCTGCGGGGTTGTCCTGCAGCCGGGGCCATGCTGGGCTGGGAGATGGAGGAGGAGAGAGGGAGAAAAGGGGCACTGACTTCCTCCTCACCTGCATGCCTGTCCTGGGGCACCTTCCTCTTCCTCACAGCCCTCTCCCCCATCCTGTGAAGGTTTGGGAATGGGAAATCATGTCTGGGGGAGAACAAGTGATGAGCACGTTGAGTTTGAAGGTCTCTCCACCCAAGACCATCTCTAGAAGTCACTGGGCATCTGGGGCCCATAAAAAACAGGCAATTGGGAGTGAGTGGATCTACACTGGGGACAACTGGGATTCACTGGGAACATGATGAGAGGGACTAGGACTATTCCATGGGCAACTGGGATAATACTGTGAGGAACTGGGAACAACTGGAACTTTGATGGAGAAAATTGGGATCATACTGGGATCACAGTGGGAAAAGCTGGGTCCATGCTGGGAAGAACTGGGATCACAGAGGGTGATGGGAATCATACTGGGAAAGATGGGAGTGGCTGTGAGCAACTGGAATCATGCTGAGAGCAACTGGGATGAAGTGGGAGTGACTGGGAGCATGCAAGGGGTGACTGGGACATACTGGGAGAGACAGGGGGTCACTGGAATCATACTGGAGGCTGCTGGGTCATGCTGGCATTGACAGGGAGCAACTGGGAATCACACTGGGAGCCACTGGCATTGCACTGGGAGTGACTGGAATTAGACTGCAAGTGACTGGAATCATACTGGGATCATACTGGGAGTGACTGGAATAGTACTGAGACTGGGATCATACTGGAGTCAGACTGGGAGAGACTGGAAAGGTGCAGGCCATGATTGAAACCATACTGGGTGTGACTGGGTGCAATGGATCATACTGGGAGTGACTGAGATTTTAGCGTGACTCACTGGGATCATACTGGAAGTGACTGGAACCATATTGGGATTGACTGGGAGTGGCTGTGAACAACTGGAATCATGCTAAGTGTGGAGTCCCTGCAGCCCCTTGCCATAATACCTAGGGCCTGGCCTTGGCAGGACAGATCATAGAGTCACCTGCCCAGCCTGAGACAGAGAACTTCCCAATGGGGCTCTGTACACGACGGTTTGCCTCAGTTTCTCCCCTCCCTGATTCCCCTAGCCCTTTGGTTTCTCCTTTCCTCTGGGTCACCATTGGTTTGGGGTTCCCGGGGACTGGCCCCGTTTTCCCTAGAAGACACTGACCTTTCCTGCCCTTTGCTCTGCCCCCGTGCCTCAAGGTCTTTGGCTGCTGAAGCTCACACTTGAGCTGCAGACCGGCACACGTGCTCCCCTTTCCAAGCTGGATTCCCCTTGGGCTTCTGCAAATAAACCTGGCTGGAACTGATCCAGTGCCAAGGCCTTCTGGCCTCTCCTTGCTGAGCCGCCCACGTGCTGTGTGCGCATGTGTGAGCTTGACTGCTTCGCCTGAGCTTCCCCCAGCGGCCTTTCCACCGGAGAGGCTTATCGGCTCTGGGCTTCAGCTCCACTCCCAAAAACCACAACGCAACACGCTTTAGCCGAAAATTACCCAAATGGGCCTAAAATCTCCAGCACCTGGACTGAGACTCACACCAAGATCAGCACCAGAACCGGCACCAGCACCAAGACTGAGACCGACACCGAATCCGAGACCGGCACCGACAGCGGCGCTGCTCTGGGACGGGCACCGAGACCAAGACTGGGACCAGAACCGACACCACAACAGAGAGCGGCACCGCTGCAGCACCGGGACCAGGACCGGAACCAGTACACCGGAACTGAGACCGGCGCCACAGAGGCACCGGCACTGGGACTGACACCAAGACTGTTACTGACACCAGAACTGGCACTGGGACCAAGACTGACACCAAGACCGGCACCGGAACCAGCACCGAGACTGGCACCGCTCCAGGACTGGGACCCAGACTGAGACTAGCACTGGGAGCACTCCGGGACCAAGACTGAAACCGCTCCCAGCACTGGGACCTGGACTGCGCTGAGATCAAGACTGAGACCGGGACTGAAGCCAGCAAAGAAGGGCTCAAAAGTCACCAAAAACACCCCTCAAGAGACCAAAAATGGCAGAAAATGGCCCCCAAATGATCAAAAACTGACTAGAAATGTACCCAAAATTACAAAAAAAGCTCAAAATGACAGAAAATGACCCAAAAAATGACCAAGAAGCCCCTTTAAATGTACCCAAAATGAGACAAAATTGACCCAAATTACCCAATATGACAGAATACGCCACAAAAGTGGACAAAAACGGCCCAAAAGTGACCAAAAATTACTCCAAAGGGAGAGGAAATGCCCCAAAATGAATGGAGGAGAGCCTAGAGGAAGACAGAATTCCAAAAATGCAAAAAAATTGCCCAAAATTGCATCAAAAAAGCAAAATTGAAAACAAAAAATGAAAAGAGCATCAAAAGGGCTAAAAGAAAGGAAAACTTTGAGAATTTCTTCAAAAATGCCAATAATATTCCCCAAATTTCAAAAAATTGACCAAATCAAACAAAAAATCATCCAGAGAATGAAAAAAAATCCAAAAAAAAAACCCCAAAACCACCACACACACAAAAGAAAGCCCCCAAAGAACCAACAAATAACAAACAAAAAAAACCCTTGAAATGCCCAGAAATATATTAAACACACCCCCCTCCACAATCGCCTAATTTCTGCCCAGAATTCCAAAAATCCCTGAAAATTCCCAGAATTTCCTATACTTGCTCTTGATGAAGTGCTGCAGCAGGTAGGACTTGCCAGTGCTCGCGCTGCTGATCACCAAGAACTTGAAGAGGAAATCTGGAAAAAAATTCTCACATTTGGACCCAAATTGCCAAGATTTCCTATATTTGGAACTAAATTTCCCCAAATTTCCCATGTTTGGATACAAAATTCCCCCAAAATCCACTCTAGAGATCTCAAAACTCTCACACTTTGACCTGAAATTCCCAAATTACTGCATTTGCCTTAAAATTCAAAAAATTTCCCAATAGAAAACCCAAGATTTCCCCATTTCTACCCCAAGAATTGCCCATACAGAGCCCAAAATTCCAAAAAAATTCACTTGAAGGATCCCAGAATTCCCCCAAAGACATGCTGAGATCCCGCAGACCACCCTGGGCCCTTTATTGCCTCTTCCAAACCCCTATAGAGCCTCTAGAGCACCCTGAGACCACACAAATCCCCTATAGGGACTCCCAGAGCCCCTAGAGACACCCCCAGATCCCCCACAGGGACACCCAGGCCCCCTGGACCCTCTATAGATCCCCCAGAGATCCCCTATAGCGCCCTCAGACCCTCTCTGCAGACCCCTAGACCCCCCCAAATCCCCCAGAGGGACACACAGACACTCCCAGACCTCCCCGGAACCGCTAGAGGCTCCCACAGACCCCTACAGATCCCCAACAGACGCCTCAAACTCACAAAGCCCCAAAAGAGACTCCCCGACCCCATTTAGGGGACCCCCGTGCCCCTTTCGGGACTCCTCTGGATCCTAGACAGAGCCTCAAGACCCCTAGAGTGCCCCTGTAGCCCCCCCATAAACTCCTTCGGGATCCCCAGACCGCCCTAAATCCCCTAGAGACCCCCCAAATCCCCTAGAGACCCCCAGATCCACTCAGACCCCTCAGGATCGCCGAGAGATCCCCCATTGCCCCACCGTAGCTCTCACACACGCGGGAGCCGCGTCCCGGCACCAGGAGCAAAGATGGCGGCACTCCGGGGAAGCAACTTCCGAGCAGTCTGCGCATGCGCTGGAGACAACGCGCCAGCAGATAGGCGGGGCTCAATGGAGAAGAGAGCTGCGGCCAATGAAAGCGCAGCGAAGGAATGAAATGAGGCGGGCTTAGGGAAAGCGCAGGGCCTGGCAGGGGAAAGGGGCGGGACCAAGGAAAGGGCGGGAATGAGGAGGACAGTGGGCGTGGCCAAGGGGACGCGCCCTCCTGCAAGGGCTCGCTTTG
>JANEHK010001706.1:1620-11720 GCA_025960845.1 Tachycineta bicolor | reverse complement strand
GGGTGACACCTGTCCCCAAGGTGTTTCTGAGTGTCCCCAAAGCAGGATGACACCCACCCCGGGGGTCACCAATCCCTGAGTGTCCCCAAAGCAGGGTGACACCCACCGCAGGCTGCTCCCCATCCCTGCGACTCCCCAGGGCGGCGCTGCCCGGTGCCACCCCCGTGTCCCCCGGTGCCACCCCGTGTCCCCCCGCAGGTGACACGCCTGGACGGCACTGTGGACGCCCCTCCGTGCCTGCGCCTGTCGCACCGCAGCTCGGGCACGCCCGCGGCGCCCCCCGAGCTGCTGTTCCTGCGCCTCAGCCTCCCGGTGCAGTTCCACCCCACCTTCCGCTGCACCCCCGGCGCCACCCCGCTGCCGCAGGCTCCCCCCCCGGAGCCCCCCGAGGACCTCGCCGAGTCCGAGTTCGAGCGGCTGCGGCGCTCGGCCGGGCCCCGCAGCCCCGAGGGCGACGAGGGAGCCGAGAAAGGGGCGGCGGCGGCGACCCCCGGAGCTGCCCCGGCCCGGGAGCAGCCGCGAGGGGAGAACGAGAAGGACGCGACCACCGAGAAGGGCAAGACCAGGAGGGGGTGAGTGGGAGCGGGGAGGGGGCGGAGGGGCACCCCGAAGGGACGGGGGGGTCCCTAAAGTCACCAGGAGGGGTGACAGCCATCGCCGGGGGTCCCTAAAGTCACCAAGAGGGGTGACAGCCATCCCTGGGGGTCCCCAATCGCTGTGAGTCACCAAGAGGGGGTGACAGCCATCGCCGGGGGTCCCCAATTGCTGTGAGTCACCAAGAGGGGGTGACAGCCATCCCCAGGGGTCCCCAATTTCTGGGGATCACCAAGAGGGGGTGACAGCCATCGCCGGGGGTCCCTGATTGTCCCCAGGCTGGCGGCTCAGGGCTGTCAGGGGTTCCCTGGGTGTCGGGGGGGTCCCCGGGGGTCCCCAAACCGGGGTGACCCCCCCGGTGCCCCCCAGGTTCCTGTTCAAGGGCCGGAAGACGCCGTTCACGCCCCCGCCCGCGCCCCCGCCCGTGCCCCGGCTGGAGGAGGACGTGGTGCCCGACGAGCGCGACGACCCCGAGGTCATCATGAACACCACCACGGTACGGGACCCCCAAAGACCCCCAAAATACCCCCAAAAACCCCCAAAAACCACGGGGTCATCATGGACACCACCACGGTACGGGACCCCTGTCCCTGTCTGTGTCCCTGTCCCCATGTCCCCGTGTCCCCATCCCCGTGTCCCTGACGTGTCCCTGACGTGTCTCTGACGTGTCCCTGACATGTCCCTGTCCCCAGTACTATTACTCGGTGCGGCTGTTCGCGGGGCAGGAGCCGGGCAGCGCCTGGGTGGGCTGGGTCACCTGTCCCCATGTCCCCATGTCCGTGTGTCCGTGTGTCCGTGTGTCCGTGTCCCCGTGTCCCCGTGTCCCTGACGTGTCTCTGACGTGTCCCTGACGTGTCCCTGACGTGTCCCTGACGTGTCCCTGTCCCCAGTACTATTACTCGGTGCGGCTGTTCGCGGGGCAGGAGCCGGGCAGCGCCTGGGTGGGCTGGGTCACCCCCCACTTCCACCAGCACGACCCCGACTTCGAGCTGGGGCGGGTGCGCAGCGTCACCGTCACCATGGGCGACGACCGCGGCAACGTGCACGACAGGTACCCCAAAGGGACCCAAAGGGACCCCAAATGGGACCCCAAATGGGACCCATGAGGGACCCCAAATGGGACCCCAAAGGGACCCCAAAGGGACCCCAAATGGGACCCCAAATGGGACCCATGAGGGACCCCAAATGGGACCCCAAATGGGACCCCAAAATTGGACCCCTAAATGGGATCCCAAAGTGGGACCCCCAGCATCAGCCCCACGGTGTGGGGTTAAATAGGGGAGGGGTCCATGGTCTGGGGGTTCTTTCGGGGGTCTGAACCCCCTTTTTTCCCCCCAGCATCAGGCACAGCAACTGCCCCATGGTCTGGGGGTCCTTTTTGGGGGTCCCTGGGGGTCTCACCCCCCTTTTCTCCCCCCAGCATCAAGCGCAGCAACTGCTACATGGTGTGGGGGGGGGAGTTTGCGGCCCCCGCCCAGCAGGCCAGGGTGTCCCACACTGACCTGGTCATCGGCTGCCTGGTGGACCTGGCCACGGGGCTCATGACCTTCACCGCCAACGGCAAAGAGATCAACACCTTCTTCCAGGTGAGCTGGGCCCCGCCCCGACGGCCCAGGTGAGGTCTGGGGGTCCCAGCCCACCCCGGGGGTCTCACAGGAGCGCTGTCCCGCAGGTGGAGCCCAACACCAAGCTGTTCCCGGCGGTGTTTGTGCAGCCCACCACCCAAAACGTGCTGCAGTTCGAGCTGGGCAAGCTCAAGGTGAGGCCTGGGACCCCCACCCATCATTTTGGGGGGAGTGGGGAGTGGCTGGGACCCCCACCCATCACTGTGGGGGGATATTGGGAGTGGGGAGGGGGTAACTGGGAGCACTGGGGAGGTGCTGGAGGAGCTGCAAGCTGGAACAAGGAGGGCGTGGGGCAGCTCCGTGGGTTCTGCAGGGCGACCCACGAGGAACCCGCACCCCTGGCGGTGCCGGGGGTCTCTGGGGGTCCCCCTGACGCCCCCGTCTCCCCCCCAGAACATCATGCCCATCTCGGCGGCCATGTTCAGCAGCGAGCGGCAGAACCCGGCGCCGCAGTGCCCGCCCAGGCTGGTGATCCAGCACCTGACCCCGGTCACCTGGAGCCGAATGCCCACCGAGTACCTGGGCGTGGAGAGCGCCCGGCTGGGCGAGCGGCAGGGCTGGGCCGTGGAGTGCTGCCAGCCCCTGCAGATGATGGCGCTGCACATCCCCGAGGAGGACAGGTGGGGACACCTGGGGACACCTGGGGACACCTGGGACAGCCAGGGCACCCCCAGCCTCATGGGCTCCTGTGTCCTGGGGTCTCATCCTCGGGGTCCCAGCCCCAGGAGATCGTGGGGTCTCATCCCGGGGGTCCCACCCCATATCCCCCCACCCTGACCCCCACCTTCCCTCAGGTGCATCGACATCCTGGAGCTGTGGGAGCGCGAGGATCTGCTGCAGTTCCAGTGCCACACGCTGCGCCTCTACTGCGCCGTGTGCGCGCTGGGCAACAACCGCGTGGCGCACGCGCTCTGCAGCCACGTGGACCAGGCCCAGCTGCTCTTCGCCATCGAGAGCCCCGAGCTGCCGGGACCCCTGCGGGCCGGCTACTACGACCTGCTGCTGGCCATGCACCTGGACGCGGCGCAGCGCGCCCGCTCCTCCATGAGCGCCGAGTTCATCGTGCCCATCTCCGAGGCCACGCGCGCCATCGCGCTCTTCCCCGACGGCGCCCGCTGCCCGGGGCCCCCGGGCGTGGGGCCCAGCGCCTGCCTGAGACCCCAGCCCCACTTCTCGGAGCCCTGCTTCGTGCGCGTCCCGTCCGGCCGCGCCCCGCTCAGCCCCGCCATCCCGCTGGACGAGCTGGGCGCCAGGGCCATGCGCATGCTGGCCGAGGCCGTGGCCGGCGGCGGTCCCCACGCCCGGGACCCCGTCGGCGGCAGCGTGGAGTTCCAGCTGGTGCCCGTGCTGAAGCTGGTGTCGGCGCTGCTGGCCGTGGGAGCGCTGGGCGACGGCGACGTGCGCCGCGTGCTGCGCATGATCGAGCCCCGCGTCTTCGGGGAGGCGCGCGCGGCCCGCAGGGACGGGGAGGAGGAGGAGGAGGAAGGGACGAAGGCCATCGAGGCTGGCGAGGAGGAGGAGGAGGAGGAGGAGGAAGAGGCGAGGAGGAAAAAGGCAATCGAGGCCGGAGAGCTGGAGGAGGAGGAGGAGGAGGAAGTGAGGAGGAGGAAGGCCATCGAGGCTGGAGAGCTGCAGGAGGAGGAGGAGGATGAGGAGGAGGCCAGGAGGACGAAGGCCATGGAGGCCGGGGAGGGGCAGGAGCAGGAGGAGGAGGAAGAGGAAGAGCTGGAGGAGGGGCTGCTGCAGATGAAGCTGCCGGAGTCGGTCAAGCTGCAGGTGAGGGAGGGGCTGCGGGGACTGGGGGCTGTGTCCCCTGTGTCCCCTCTCCCCTGGGGCCTCCTGCCCAGTGTCCTTGTGCCCTCTCTGGGGTCCCTGTCCCCAGTGTCCCGCCCCATTGTCCCCTCCCCCGGGGACTCCCCTGTCCCCTTCTGCAGTCCCCAGGGGTGTCCTGGGCTCCCCAGTCCCCGATGACCCCATGGTGTCCTCAATGTCCCCAGTGCCCCTGATGTCCCCGATGTCCCCATGGTGTCCCCAATGTCCCCCATGCCCCCGTGTCCCCGCAGATGTGCCACCTGCTGCAGCACCTGTGCGAGCGGGAGCTGCAGCACCGCGTCGAGGCCATTGTGGCGTTCTCGGAGCGCCACGTGCAGCGGCTGCAGCGCGACCAGCGGCGCCGCTACGGCCGCCTGATGCGGGCACTGACCATGTCGGCCGCAGAGACCGCCCGCAGGACGCGCGAGTTCCGCTCGCCCCCGCAGGAGCAGGTGGGGACAGCGAGGGGACAGAGCGGGGACAGCGAGGGGACAGAGAGGGGACAGAGCGGGGACAGAGCGGGGACAGCGAGGGGACAGTGAGGGCACAGAGAGGGGACAGAGCGGGGACAGAGAGGGGACAGTGAGGGCACAGAGTGGGGACAGAGCGGGGACAGAGAGGGGACAGTGAGGGCACAGAGCGGGGGCAGAGCGGGGACAGAGCGGGGACAGCGAGGGGACAGAGCGGGGACAGAGAGGGGACAGTGAGGGGATAGAGCGAGGACAGCAGGGGCATGTGTGAGGGATGGACAGGGGGTGATGGCTGAGGGATGGTCCTGCTGGCCTCGTGTTCCTCCGTGTCCCCATGTCCCTGTGTCAATGTGTCCCTGTGTCCCCGTGTCCCCAGATCAACATGCTGATGCAGTACAAGGGAGGGGCTGAGGATGAGGAGTGTCCGGTGCCTGGGGACATCCGGGACGAGCTGCTGGACTTCCACAACGACCTGCTGGCCCACTGCGGTGAGGGGGGACAGGGACAAACCCCCGGCCTTGGGGACAGCACCCTGGGCTTGGGGACAAACCCCCGGGCTTGGGGACAACACCCTGGGCTTGGGGACAAACCCCCGGCCTTGGGGATAACACTCTGGGCTTGGGGACAGCACCCTGGGCTTGGGGACAAACCCAGAAATGTGGGGACACCCCCAGCGGAACCAGGACCCCCCATTCTGGGAGCACAGGGACTCCAATCCAGGTCCCCCCCCGGGGACCCCCCTGTGACCCCGCCGTGTCCCCCCAGGCATCGAGCTGACGGAGGAGGAAGAGGAGGAGGAGGAGGAGACGTCGCTGCGGCAGCGGCTGATGGGGCTGGTGCAGAAGGTGGTGGGGGTCCGGGCCCCCCCCAAGGAGGAGGAGACCCCCCCCGAGGAGCCCCCGGTGCCCAGTGAGGAGGGGACAGGGCGGGGGGACAGGGGACACTCGGGACAAGGCTCCGCTCCGGCCGGGACACGGGCGGCGTGTCCTCGAGGTGACACACGAGGTGTCCCCAGGGTGTCACCGAGACACAGCCGAGCTGTCCCCAAAGCTCGGGCCAAACTGTGCCTGGGACATTGGCCACATTGTCCCCAAGGTGCTGGCCAAGGTGTCCCCAAGGTGGCAGCGCTTCAGGAGCAGAACATGGCGCCCTGGGCACAGGGGTCACTGTGTCCCCAATGTCCCCAATGTCCCCAATGTCCCCTGTGTCCCCTGTGTCCCCAGGCACGCTGCAGGAGCTGATCTCGCAGACCATGGTGCACTGGGCGCAGGAGTCGTTCATCCAGAGCCCGGCGCTGGTGCGGGCCATGTTCAGCCTGCTGCACCGGCAGTACGACGCGCTGGGCGAGCTGGGCCGGGCGCTGCCCAAGGCCTACGCCATCAGCGCCACCTCCGTGCCCGACACCACGGCCCTGCTCGAGTGCCTGGGGCAGATCCGCTCGCTGCTCATCGTGCAGATGGGCCCCGAGGAGGAGAACCTCATGATCCAGAGCATCGGGTGCGTGGGGAGAGAGCCCGGCGGTCCTGAGTGCCCCGGGGTGCTTCTGGTGTCCTTCTGGTGTCCCCTTGTGTGCCCCTGGGTCCTTCTGGTGTCCTTTTAGTGTCCCCTGGTGTCCCCCTGTGTTTTCCTCGTGTCCCCCTGCGTCCTTCCTGTGTCCCCATGTCCCCATTCGGCACCCTGAGACCCCCCTGAACACCCCAAAACCCTTTCCCAGCCCCCCAGATCCCACTCTGAACACCCCAAAACCCCTTCCCAGCCCCCCCGTCTGCCCCTGAGCCCCCAGGTGACCCCTGTGCCCCCCAGGAACATCATGAACAACAAGGTGTTCTACCAGCACCCCAACCTGATGCGTGCTCTGGGCATGCACGAGACGGTGATGCAGGTGATGGTCAGCGTGCTGGGCGGCGGCGAGTCCAAGGTGAGCCCCCCGCCCCTGGGCGCCCCCCGGGAACCCCCCGGACCCCCGCTGACCCCCCGGTGCCCCCCAGGAGATCCGGTTCCCCAAGATGGTGACCAACTGCTGCCGCTTCCTCTGCTACTTCTGCCGCATCAGCCGCCAGAACCAGCGCTCCATGTTCGACCACCTGGGCTACCTGCTGGAGAACAGCGGCATCGGGCTGGGTGAGGCCCCCAGAAACCTCCCTGAGACCCCCAAAACCCCTGCTGGGACCCTCCCATGTGCCCAGTGCCACCCCTGTCCCCTCTCATCCACCCCTGTCCCCTCCCTGCCACCCCTCCCTGTCCCCTCTGTTCCCTACAGTCTGTGACACCTTGAGGGGTGTCCCTGTCCCCTGGAGGGGTGTCACTCTGTCCCCCGGTGTCCAGGACACCTTGAGGGGTGTCACTCTGTCCCCCGGTGGCCCCCTGACCTCCCTGTCCCCGCTGTGTCCCCAAGGCATGCAGGGCTCCACCCCCCTGGACGTGGCGGCCGCCTCGGTCATCGACAACAACGAGCTGGCGCTGGCCCTCAAGGAGCAGGACCTGGAGAAGGTGGGGACAGCCCCGTGTCCCCCACTGTGTCTCCTGGAGTCCCCTGGAGTCCTCTGGTGTCCCCTGGTGTCCCCTGATGTCCCCTGATGTCCCCTGGTGTCCCCTGATGTTCCCTGATGATCCCTGATGTCCCCTGATGTCCCCTGCTGTCTCCTGATGTTCCCTGATGATCCCTGATGATCCCTGATGTCCCCTGGTGTTCCCTGGTGTCCCCTGGTGTCCCCTGCTGTCCCCTGATGTTCCCTGATGATCCCTGATGATCCCTGATGTCCCCTGGTGTCCCCTGATGTCCCCTGATGTTCCCTGATGATCCCTGATGTCCCCTGATGTCCCCTGCTGTCCCCTGATGTCCCCTGATGTCCTCTGGTGTCCCCTGATGTCCCCTGGAGTCCCCTGATGTCCTCTGATGTCCCCTGATGTCCCCTGGAGTCCCCTGATGTCCCCTGGTGTCCCCCGTGCAGGTGGTGACGTACCTGGCCAGCTGTGGGCTGCAGAGCTGCCCCATGCTGCTGGCCAAGGGCTACCCCGACATCGGCTGGAACCCCTGTGGGGGGGAGAAGTACCTCGACTTCCTGCGCTTCGCCGTCTTCGTCAACGGTGAGAGACCCACGGGTGTCCCCAGGAGTCCCCAGGTGTCCCCAGGTGTCCCCGGGTGTCCCCAGGTGTTCCCAGGACCCCTCCTATGGGTCCATGTTTTGGGGGACATTTTTAGGGGTCCCTGTGAGTTTTGGGATCCTGTTCCCGCAGGGGAGAGCGTGGAGGAGAGCTCAGTTTGAGGCTGTGGCTGCTGATCTGGGGGTCCCTGTGCTGGGGGTTTTTAGGGTTCCCTGTTTCAGGGGTTTCGTGGGTTTGTGTTCTGGGAATTCCGGGGTGTCCCTGTGAATTTCGGGATCCTGTCCCCGCAGGGGAGAGCGTGGAGGAGAACGCCAACGTGGTGGTGCGGCTGCTGATCCGGCGTCCCGAGTGCTTCGGGCCGGCGCTGCGGGGCGAGGGCGGCAGCGGGCTGCTGGCCGCCATCCAGGACGCGCTGAGCATCGCCCAGGACCCGGCCAGGGACGGCCCCAGCGGGCGCAGGGAGAGGAGGCCGTGAGCAGCGGGATCGGGGATGGGGTGGGAATGGATTGGGGATGGAATGGGGATGGATTGGGATTTGGAATGGATTGGGGATGGGATTGGGAATGGATTGGGGATGGATTGGGAATGGATCAGGAATGGATTGGATTTGGAATGGATTGGGGATGGATTTGGAATGGATTGGGGATGGATTGGGAATGGATTGGATTTGGAATGGATTGGGGATGGGATTGGGAATGGATTGGGGATGGATTGGGAATGGATCAGGAATGGATTGGATTTGGAATGGATTGGGGATGGATTGGGAATGGATTGGGAATGGATTGGGAATGGGGATGGATTGGGAATGGATTGGGAATGGATCAGGAATGGATTGGGGATGGGATTGGGATTGGGATGGGGGTGACATGGGGTGATGACGAGGAGGAGGACGAGATGAGGATGATGAGGAATGAAGTGAGGATGGAGACAGCACAGGATGGGGAGCGAGCTGTGGATGGGAGGGGGACGAAGCTGGGGTGGGGTGAAGGTGACGATGCTGCCACGGCGTGGGGGACCACATGGTCACGACCCCCCCGACCCCTGACCCCCCTGACCCCCTGACGCCCAGGTTCGGGCCCGAGGAGCCCCCCGAGGAGAACCGCGTGCACCTGGGCCACGCCATCATGTCCTTCTACGCCGCCCTCATCGACCTGCTGGGCCGCTGCGCCCCCGAGATGCACGTACGGCCCCGGGGGTCCCGGGGGGCTCGGGGGGTCCCGGGGGGCAGGACTCGGCTGTGACCCCCCGTGTGACCCCCCACAGCTGATCCAGGCGGGGAAGGGGGAGGCGCTGCGGATCCGCGCCATCCTGCGCTCGCTCGTCCCGCTCGAGGACCTGGTGGGGATCATCAGCCTCCCGCTGCAGATCCCGGCGCTGGGAAAAGGTGGGGAGGGGTCCCCAAAACCTGGGGGGGCGTCACCGGGATGGGGGACACCCCGAAATGTGGGGATCATCAGCCTGCCCTGCACAGGTCCTGGTGGTGGGTGTGATGATGGGGCCCAAAATTGTGGGGGACACCCGAAATTGGGGTGTACCCAAAAATGCGGGAGCAGCTGGGGAGGGGGCTCACACACACACAGAGAGGTTTTTGGGGGTACAGTGGGTGTCTGGGGGGGGCACAGATTTTGGGGGGACAACAGCGTGGTGGAGCTCCCATTTTGGGGGATTCCCAGCTGTTGTAGGGTTTATTTGGGGAGTTTTGGGGTCCCCTGAGTTTTGGGGTCCCGCAGACGGGAACGTGGTGCAGCCCCGCATGGCCGCCAGCTTCGTCCCCGAGCACAAGGCGCCCATGGTGCTGTTCCTGGACCGCGTTTACGGGGTGCAGAGCCAGGAGTTCCTGCTCCACGTGCTGGAAGTGGGGTTCCTGCCCGACATGCGCGCGGCCGCCTCGCTGGACACGGTGAGGGGCGCCCCGAAACCCCCCCGGGCTCCCCGAAACTCCCTGCAGGGCCCCGTGAACCCCCAGCAGGGTCACCGCTGTTCCCTGCAGTGGGGTGGGTCTGGGATCCCCCAAATATTCCTTGTGGGATTGGTTTGGGATCCCCCAAATCCCCCTTTGGGGTGGATCCCCAAACTGCCCCGGTGCCCCCTTTCCCCCCTCTGACCCCCGCCGTGCCCCCAGGCGACGTTCAGCACGACGGAGATGGCGCTGGCGCTGAACCGCTACCTGTGCCTGGCGGTGATGCCGCTCATCACCAAGTGCGCGCCGCTGTTCGCCGGCACCGAGCACCGCGCCATCATGGTGGACTCCATGCTGCACACCATCTACCGCCTGTCGCGCGGCCGCGCCCTCACCAAGGCGCAGCGCGACGCCATCGAGGAGTGCCTGATGGCCCTCTGCAGGTGGGACCCCACATTGGGTCACGTGCCCGCCGTGGGTCTGCGTCTGTTCCCCAAAACCAACCCAACCGTCATGGCCAACCCAACCGCCATGGCCAACTCAACCACCATGGCCAACCCAACTGCCATGATCAGTCCAACTGCCATGGTCAAC
>JANEHK010001705.1:0-11720 GCA_025960845.1 Tachycineta bicolor | reverse complement strand
AAAGGGGATAAACCAGATCCTGAATGGGGTTGGGTCCTAACATTCAAGAGTGCTAAAGGTAGGCACCTTACCCATGACATTTTAGTTTCTAGCATAAGCTTTGATATCTGAGCTTTTAATGTCTGATTCATTCGTTCCACCTGTCCTGAACTCTGGGGATGCCAGGGTGTGTGATATTCCCATCTGATTCCGAGGGCATCTGCCAGGTGTTTTATGATTTTTGAAGTGAAGTGAGTTCCCTGATCTGAATCAATGGAATCTGGGATCCTATATCTAGGTATGATTTCTTCTAGTAGCCTTCTTACTACTGTCTGGGCTGTTGCCTGGGAGCATGGGAATGCCTCCACCCAGTGGGTCAACTGATCCACTATTACTAATAAATACTTATGTCTTCCAATTTTTGGTAATTCAGTGAAGTCTACCTGAATTCTCCCGAAGGGGCGGTACGCTAAGGGGCGTCCCCCTGGTGTGACTTGTCTGCTCCTAGACTTATTTATTTTGTGGCATATCATGCAGCCCTGGACCTCGGTTTTGGCTATTTCAAAAATACCCTTACATCCAAAGAATTTTAAGAATTGTTCAGCTAATGCCTGGGTTCCCCAGTGAGTCTGAGAGTGCAATCTCCTTAATATTTTCCGGGCATAGGCTTTGGGGATTAATTCCCGACCATCAGGTAGCTTCCATTTGCCTCCCTCTAAAGTTCCCCCTATCCTTTTGAAGTCCTCAATCTCCTTCTCGGTGGGATGTGGGGGAAATTCCTGATGCTCTACCCTGGGATCCTCGGGGGTGCTTAGGGTGAGAAGAGCTGCCCGTCTTGCTTCTTGGTCAGCTAAATTGTTCCCCCTAGTTCTAAACTGCAATCCTGTTTGATGTCCTTTTACATAAACTACGGCAATGGCCTTTGGTTCTCTTATGGCTTTCAAGATCTGCCTTATCAGATCTTCATGTATCAAACTTTTTCCTCAAGTGTTTATTAACCCTCTTTCCTCCCAGATTTTCCCAAAGGTGTGTACCACCCCAAAAGCATACTTAGAGTCAGTAAAAATAGTTCCCACTTTTCCCCATAGTTCCCTTAAAGCCTGTAAGACTGCATACAGTTCGCATGCCTGGGCTGACCAAAATGCACTTAATGGCCCTGATTTAATTACCTCCCCTGTTTTCCCATCTATGATAGCATAACCTGATTGTCTTTTTCCCTCTATGACTCTAGCTGAACCATCTACAAACCACTTTTCTCCTTCTTCTAGCTCCTCATCTTCCAGATCCTCCCTTACCTTTGTTTGCAATTCTGTTAAGTCAGAGCAATTATGGGTGGGCCTCCCTGATGCTTCCCCAAAAAGAAATTCTGCCGGATTGTTGGCTTTCGTTGTCCTCACCTCCAGTTCAGGGGCGTGAATGAGAATGGCTTCGTATTTCAGCTTTGCATCCGTAAGCCATTTCTCTGCCTTTTGCTGCAAAATGGTTCTCACATCGTGCGGGGTGTAAATCACCAGGGGAGCTCCAAAAGTTGATCTTTTTGGCTTCCTCTACTAACAGGGCAACCGCCACTATGGCTTCCAAACATCTGGGCCAACCCTGGCTTACAGGGTCCAGTAACTTTGAAAGATAACCTACGGGTTTCTTGTCTCCAGCCCAATCCTGGGTTAGGACCCCATGCACTGTATGATTGTTTACATCAATGAATAATTGGAACTTTTTGTTTACATCAGGGAGGCTCAAAACAGGGGCTGCTATCAGGACTTCTTTTAATTGCTGCAAATCCCTATCATCATGTTCAGTCCACTTTACCTTTGCTGTGGTTAACTTCTCATATAGGAATTTTACTTTTTTACTATACCCTTCTATCCATTGTCTGCAGTATCCTAGAAGTCCCAACACCTGGCGTACCTGCCTCTTGGTCCTTGGGGGAGGTAATTCTAGTACACCAGACACTCTAGCTTCTTCTTTCCCTTAATAATCCAGTGCCCAAGATATTTCACTTCAGGCTCCGTGAATTGTAATTTCTGTTTTGATACCTTTAAACCCTTTTCTCCCGAAAAGTTCAATAACTCAGTGGTACACTTTCTTACCTCTTCCTCTGTTTCTCCTGCAACTAGTAAGTAATCTACATATTGCAGGATTTTTGTCCCTTTTCTAGGGGAAAACTGGCCCAGCAATTGCCCTAAAGCTTGCCCAAATAAGCTGGGTGAATGCACAAAGCCCTGAGGCAGGGAAGCCCAGCTCAGCTGTTGCTTATGATTAGTTTCAGGGTCCTCCCATTGAAATGCAAAAAAATCGCGACTGCCTTTGGCTAAAGGGCAGGTCCAGAATGCATCCTTTAAGTCTATTACACTATACCAAGTATCCTCCGGGGGGACCCTGTTTAGAAGCGTGTATGGGTTTGCAACCACAGGAAACCGAGTTTTAGTTCTTTCATTTATTGCTCTCAGTTCCTGCACTAGTCTATAATTCCTGTCTGTCTTTCTTATGGCTAGTATCGGGGTATTATGTCGGGACATACATGGTTCCAAAATTCCTTTGTTTATTAGGTCATCTATTATAGGTTTCAGTCCTCGTCTCCCTTCTGGGGGAATAGGATACTGTTTTACTCTTATGGGGTCTTCAGGTCTCTCGATTTCAATTGAAATTGGGTCCATGTCTAACCTCCCGTCTTCCCTCCCCATATGCCGCACTTTGGGGTTAATTTTCTCCTCGTCTTCACAGGTTAGTTCATAGATACTGACCACTAAATGTGAATTTTTCACGATTAAGTTAATACTTAATGCAACCATCAGATCCCTGCCCAACAGGTTATAATCTGCTTCTTCTACTAACAGCATATCCCCTAAACAAACTTTATTTTCTGCTTCTATTTCTACATTTTTTACTATGGGAACCCTAAAAGGCTCTCCCTTAGCCCCTATGACCACCATAAATCCTTTACTCACTTTGCACCCTGGAGGCAACTGCTTGAAAGTACTTTTTTCAGCTCCAGAGTCTACTAAAAAATCCATTTCTGTTCCTTTGGGTCCAATTCTAAGGGTTATCAAGGGCTCCCTTGATGTTAAGGACCCTAAAATGAAGAGCCCCCGACATCCCTAATCCTCCTTAAATATTTTCTCATCTTGCATTCTTTTCTTGCAATCCCTCTTTATGTGCCCCTTCTTCTTACAATAGAAACATTCTGGTCCCTCCTCCTGATTCTCAGGGGTCCCTTTTTGCGGATGGACTGGTCCTTTCGAGGGTCCCCTCCTCAGGGTTTTTCCTGTGTTTTGGGGACGCTCCTGTTTTTGGGCTTCTCTTACGGCCACCACCAGTACCCTAGCCTGTGCCTTTTGTTTCTCCTCATCCCTCCTCATGTATATTTTCTGCGCTTCCCTTAGTAATTCTTGCAATCCTTTCTCCTGCCACCCTTTGATTTTCTCTAATTTCTTCCGTATATCCTCCCATGATTTAGCCATGAATTGGGTTTTCAGCAGCACCTCCCCCACCGGAGAATCAGGATTCGTCCCAGAGTATACTTGGAGACTTTTCTTTAATCTCTCCAACTACTCCGTAGGGGTCTCCTCTTCCCCTTAACATTCCCCGAATACCTTGCTCAGATTCTGTCCCGAGGTACCGCCTCCCTAATTCCTTGGATTATTATATTCCTCATGTCAATCATATTCCTTCTACCCTCTTCAGTCTGTGCATTCCACCAGGCATCCTGGCTTGGCCACTTTTGATCCCCGGGGGTACTTTGAGGGTTCCCACTCCCACATCCCCGCTTGCCTCATCATCTCTCTCCCCTCAGTATTAAACAAAGACCTTAAGATTGCTGTGAGATCCTCATATGAGTAAATACTGGTTCCCAAAAACTCATCTAACCTTTCAGACACTCCTAAGGGGTCATCTATAAGTTTTCCCATTTCTTTCTTAAAGGCTCTTACATCGCTGGTATTAATCGGGACATTTACGTACCCGATAATACCTGGGGCTGTGGGCACTTCCCTTAAAGGGAAGAGGTTAGCTTTTTCACCTTCACTCTCACTCTCTACCTCATTCAATCTTTTTAACTTTCTCCTAGTCCTCCTAGTGGGTGGAGTGTGCTTAGTTTCTAATGAAACCGGCGGAGTGGGGGTTGCAGGGCTGAGGAATGCCGTTAAGTCTAACTCAAGTGGCTGAGTATCGAGGAGAGGGGTCGGGGTCTGGGGAGCTTGTGACACTCCCCAGGACGGTCGGGGAGCTGGCACGGGTTCTAGTGGAGGAGGGAGTCCGGCCGGTGGGAACGGAGCCACTGCCTGTGGGGGCTGTGGCTCTAGGGGAGGGGCGGAAGGTAGTGGCACGGGGCCAGGGGTCCCTTGCCCCAAGGGGAACCCTGCTCCCACGGGGTCCTGTGGATTTTCATGGTTTGGAAGGGGAGGGGGTGAAGGTACAAGGTAAGGGAGGGGAAGGTTATCTAAAGGCTCCCACCTATCACCCGAGGTGGTCCCAGGACTCCTTAGTTTCACTGGCAAAAGTCTAGCATCAATTTTTCCCCAGATCTGTGCATACTCATGTTCCTCCTTACTCCCTCCTTCCTTCACATAATTCACTAAAGCCGTACAAATCTATTTTTCAAATGTTCCAAAGACAGGACATATTACATGATCCCGCACTTCAACTCCTCCCCACACTTCGATACAGTAGTCTATCATTTGTTTCTTAGACCTCCTTTTTCTCACAGAACATTCCTCTCAGTGTTCTAACATCCACCCCAAAGGACTTTCAATCTGGATTTCAGGGATACCTGTAACAGTTCCCTTCTTGGACTTCCCTGTGACCTTTTCTTTGGGTTTACTTTTCCCTTGTCCCATAGTGTCAGTTCACCAGTTACTGGCCCTTTAAGGGTGATCAATCCCTCTTGGGGTTTTCCTGGTGATTACGAGCTCTCCTTCTCCTGCTTGCTCTCCCCTGGACCGTTCCTGGTCCGAGGCTGAAAGGTTTACCAGTCCCGGAACTCCCGTGAGGATGTACCCTTCCCTTTCAGCCTTCCTGTGACCAATCCCCCCTCTGAAACTCCCTGAGTTTCTGGGCTTGACGTGTGAGGTGCGTGTCTTTACTCCCGAAAATTTCACTTCCCCTGCAACTGACCACACCCCTCGTGGGGAAGTGGAACTGTGATTTTGGGGTCCCCACGCACTTCGTGATAAAATCATGTCTCACTCACACACTTGGTCACTCCCACTCAACCATGCAATACTTACGATCCTTTTCCTGTGTGGGCTCTTTGTGCAAGTAGATTTTTACAAGTTGTGATCTTCTTCGCCGCGGCTCCGGAGGTTCTGTTCCCCATACCCCCCTTGAGTTCCCTTAGAGCTCTTACCTTGCCTAAGTCCCTTTTAAGTGTGGCTTTTGGTTTTAAGTTCGTCGTGTGGCCGATCGATTCCACACGGCCCTGCTGGCTCCGCCAGGCCACTGAATTCAGCAGGGCACCTCCTGGTCAGAGACAGGGGTCCGAGGGACCCAATATCACGCCAATCACGTCGGGGTCACCAGACTGCAATAAATACAATGGACCAAAATTCTATAAATCAAAATCTAGAATTTTATTGAGAGACAAAATGACAATCTCTGATAGCCACAATTAAAAGGACAGCGTTGAACCCCGGGGTTTTGGCACTGGGTGAACACAGTAACACACTCTGTCAGTATGTCACCCCCAAGTTGACATTTCTGGTTTGGAGCTGTCTCTTTTTATACACTGGATCTCTGAGAGATAATCGGGGCTCTGAGGTTCCCTCTTCCGAGGAAGCCTCATTAGATATTCATGTCCGGGTTCTGGTGTTTTTAAAGGATTTGCTCGGGAAGACAATGTCCTTAATTGTTGTGTCCAGGTGCTGTATAGAGATGTTAATGTCAGGAGGAGATGGATGAGATATCGATCTGATGTAATCATTTGGTTCTCCGGGTTCTCCATCTCCCTTTTCCATTGTCTTTGTTCTCCCCTTAACGATTCCCGGCAGAGGTATCCTTGTGTCCCTTTTGGTGTATTTCTTAGCATAGTTTCTCGTGTCCCTCCTGTGTAATCTCTGGCAAAAGGAAATTCCTTGTACCCCTCTCCGTGCACCTTTCGTCTCATTAACCCATAGTATATTTGATTAGAAATAAAACTTATATTTATAGGGGGTGAATCTCATATCTTTTAACACAAATTAACTTTAGGACATATAACACACTTGGTCTCTCAGGAGCTGGGCTGGGGGCTGCAGAGGTGGGTGTGGAGCATTGCTTTTGGTGTGCCAGGGATTGGCAGACACTGCTGGGCTGGGATAGAGGCTCTGGGGGGATTGGGGTTACAGGGCAGGGCACTGCTGGGGTTTCAGGGCAGGGCAAGGCTGGACCTGCCCCTTCCTCCCCTACACACAAAATGTTTCCAGCCAACAATCTCCTCCAGTCTCTCACAACAGGCAATGCTGGAGGTGGAATCCCAATTGTGGCCACGGGCACCTGGAAAAGAAGGACAGTCCTTTTCCATAGGAAGGTGTAATGGTTTTAGTTAAAACTGGGCAGAAACACTAATTAATATAGTGACTACGCATTTGTCGAATTTTGTTTGCAAAACTTAATGTAGTGATCTTAGTGTTTACCCTCTTTTTGTGGGAGAGGATCAGGAGAAACAAAGTAGGTTCAAGCTTAAAAAACAAAGTTTTATAAACACACACTAAAAGAATGGAAAAGATTAGAAAGAAAAGATGGGGGAAACCACCCCCCCCCCCCCCAAAAAAAATGCAACTTCAAAACTCTCTTAGTTTCCCTTACAAAGTGTTAACTTCCTTCCAAACAACATAGTGAGACACAACCTGTGATTTTCAGTCAGTTTCACCATTTAAACATAATCTTCCATCATTTTGAGAGAGGAGTCTCTCTGGAGTCTTATGGAGACATTGGCCACAAGACAAAATCAGTCCTGGGACTCTCAATGTCACAAATCTGCAATTGCTTGGAGTTTTTGCAGATTGTGCTGTTCCACCCATTCGCAGCCTTTCCCCTGGCTACTCATAGGCCTCTCAGTGTATTTGGGGTACTGTTTAAGAATGCTTCTTCTAGTCTAAAACAAGGATTCTCTTCTAGCTCTAAAATAATTTCTATCTCAAAAGAAATAAAGACCTCTTTTTAACCCAGGAGTTGAGGGCTTCAAATTACTTTCTCTCTAAAATCATCTTGGTCTCAAAGGCTGAGACCTCCTTTTACCCCAGGAGTGAGGGGCTTTAAAATTCACACTTAAATCTCAATCATATCAATCCCCAACTTTGACTAGAACTAGCATTCCCTCAAACAACATTAAGATGTTACAAGAAACAGTCCATTTCTCTGTAGTTTACAGCAGAAAAGTTTGGTTTAAAATGTCCACATCCTCAATCCCTCTTCTAATAAGCTTTATCAGTTCCTCCACTCTTGCTCCACTGACTTCATGCGGCATCTTTCCTACGTCCCCTCTGTCTCTTTCTTTTCTCTCTCAGGGAAGGGTCAGGCCTTGGAAGCTCCATGTTGCCAGGACAGGGTTAACTCTGCCCAGGCCTGCAGTGGCCATGTGATTTCTGCTCCAGGCAGCAGTCTCTCCATTTCAGATCAGCCTGGTTTCCTCCCTCCACTCTTTCTTCTCTGTCTGGAAGACATCGGAGGAGGGGAGCAGGAGGAGAGCTCTGCCCACCCCTCGGTGACAATCGGGGCAGCCTCCGCCAAACCGGGCCCATGGTTGTTATCAGGAGAGATCCCTCCCTGCTCTGGGGCCTCTGGGGAGGTTTTTTCAAAGTGGTTGATGTTAAGCTGCAACCTCTCCTCCCCCCGGGAGCCGATGGAGTCCGGCTGGGCCTCGGGCGAGCTTCCCCCCGAAGGGGGAGGTGGGGTGTGGAGAGCAGTAGGACCCACTCGATGTTAACTGTTCAGCTGAGCAGGAGGAAAAGGGCCTGACCTGAACAAACCCAGGATTTATATGGGTACTGCCCAAAGTCACATTCAACATTCTCAGTGACCAAAGCAGATGCCAAAATCTCAAACCGGCTTCTGATAGGTCCTTGTCCTTTCTAAAACTATTTCTAGGGTCCTGTCAGGGTAACACTTCACATTCCTCCCTAACTGAAAACCAAAGTGTGCTAACCCATGACAGTGACCTTTAGGCTTTGCAGGGCTCAGGCAGAGCGGCTGGGACAGAGTCAGGGCTGAGGTCACACTCTGTGGGCTGGGGCAGAGCCCAGCCAGAAATGACCTGAAATGGGCTCAAATGCAATGATGGGACCATGGCCAGACCCTCATGTTCTTCAGTCCCACCTCACATCATTGCCAGGGGCAGAGAAAGGGACAGGTGACTTCTCAGCGTGGGTCACAGGAACCGTGGGTCACCAGAGCCCTTCCCAAAGTGGCAATGGTCCATTAACAGAAGATATCTTCCTGGAGGGAGGATGGGTCATGGAAGAGATAAACAACCTGCCCCAGCTGGTGTTCACAGATGGTAATAGAATACACTTTTTTGGATAAATCTTGCATTGCCAGTCAGGGATTGAGGCTCCTTGCCCAGGAACTCTCAGGATTCCCTCAAGGCTACTGAGATAACAACAGGACTACAAATAAGAACCAGGAGCCTGAGAAACTCTTTACAAACAATGCAAAGCTTAGAGGACACGCAACATGATGATGGACGCTTGACCAATGAGGAGTCCTGAAGGATGTGTGCCTGCCTCGTGAACAAGTGGCTTAGCCAATTGAGAGACACCTGTACTTGTGGACAGTAGTGCTAGAATCCATAAATGGAGTTTAACATTAAAAAAAAAAAAAAAAAAAAAAAAAAAAAAAAAGTATATATATATATATATATATGAAAAAATTAAATGACTTCTTCTGAAATCATATTGATTCTGCTATTCAGTTGCCCAGGGTTTCCCCTGTACTGGAGAGGCTCTGCAGGACTGACAGGATGGGCTTTGGGGCTGTGAGGAGAAGCTGAGGGACCTGGGCTGCTGGACCTTCTGAAGAGGAGGCCCAGGGCTCATCCTGCAACTGCTGCAAGGGTGGTTTCAGAGAATCACAGAATCAGCCAGGTTGGAAAAGATCTTGGACACCATGAAGCCCAATCTACACCCTGACAATGCCTTGACTCCCTTGAGGCTCCTTTTCTCTGGGAAAAAAAACCTGGCAAGTTAGGGACAGAGTGGCTGGACAGCAGCCAGGCAGAAAGGGACCTGTGGGGTCTAACGGACAGCAGGCTGGACATGAGCCAGCAGTGTGCCCACATGGCCAGGAAGGCCAATGGCACCTGGCCTGGATCAGGAATGGTGTGGCCAGCAGGAGCGGGACAGTAATTCTTCCCCTGTGCTCGGCACTGGTTGAGCAGCACCTCGAGTGCTGTGTCCAGTTCTGGGCCCCCAATTTAGGAAGGACATGGAGGAGCTGGAGCGTGTCCAGAGAAGAACAACAAGGCTGGTGAGGGGTCTGGAACACAAGTCCTGTGAGGAATGGCTGAGGAAGCTGGAGTTGTTTATCCTGGAGAAGAGGAGGCTCAGAGGAGGCAAGGCAGTGTCAGGGCACAGGTTGGACTTGATGATGTCCGAGGTCTTTTCCAACTTTGCTGATTCTGTGATTCTCTGAAACCACCCTTGCAGCAGTGGCAGGATGAGCCCTGGGCCTCCTCTTCAGAAGGTCCAGCAGCCCAGGTCTCTCAGCTTCTCCTCACAGTCCCAAAGCCCATCCTGTCAGTCCTGCAGAGCCTCTGCAGCTCCTCCTCCTTGCCCAGACCAGGGAGCCCCACAGCCAGACACAGCAGCCCAGATGTGCCCCCCTGGCCTGTGGTGCCTCTGGCAAGGGAGCAGCATGAGGCACTGCAGGAGGCTGCAGACAATTCCTGAAGCACTTGGAGGATGATCCTGCTCCTTAAGGGACGTTCCCATGGTGCCAGGAACTCAGGAACTGAAATGGGGAGTGGAGACAGAGAGGAAAGGGGATCCAGGGATGGGCTGTTTGCCAGGGTGGGAATAGCAGTGGGCAATAGGAAGAAATTTGTAGCAGGAAGGGGAAAGAAAGCCCAGGTTAAGCAAAGGAAATGCTGAGGGCAGTTTGGGGGTGGCTGCCCGGCAGCCCAGGCTCAGAGCAACAACATCTGCTGTGGCACAGGAAACTCACAGCTCATGGGAACAAACTCTCTGGCTGACTTTAGAGGCCACCACAAACCTGAGTGGTTTCCCTGCTGTCCCCCAGCCCTGCCTGGCCCCAAGGGGCTTATGATGGCATTTGTGCTCACTGAGGTTCATCTCCCGACACCAACACCATGGGGGTGCTCACGCCTGCTCTGGGCAGTGCAAAAGGGGCTCCTGAGCCAGTGCTGCCATGTCTGTGCCTGCAAGGATGCGGCACCTGTGTGAGCTGGGGAAGAGGCCAGGGCTGCAGAGGGGGGATGTTGTTGGCAGGTGCATGAGGATGCTCTGGGACACTGCCCTGGGGTGTCCAGCGCAGGGGGGATGGATCAGCCCCTGCTCTGCTGCTCCTTCCCATCTCCCCCAGGGACCTTGCAGAGCCCCAGCCATGCTGTTTGCCCCCAGCCTGCCCACGGCCACCCTGGGGCTGCTCACGGGGCTTTCCTCTGCTGAGCATTGGCCTGGGCGTGTTCTGGAGAGAGCCTGGGCAAGGAGCCTGGAAGCCAGTCTTAGGTTGCAATGCAAGATGTAACCAAAAATACATATTCTATTACAATGACATTTCTTTGTGGACAACATGAAAAAAGAAAGGAAGGGGAAAAAAACAAACAAACAAACAAACAAACAAACAAACAAACCCACAACACTACAACCAAACTAACAAGAACTATCATGAATCATTTTTATTGCAAGTGATTTACAAAAATTGGCCAGCAGTTCAATGTTCCTGAAAACATCCAGTCATCAGTCTCCACACTGCAGCCTTGAGCTCCTGGTTCCTCAGGCTGTAGATGAGGGGGTTCAGGGCTGGAGTCACCACCAAATATAGAACTGACAGAGAAAGATCCAGGGATGGGGAGGAGATGGAGGGGGTCTTCAGGTGAGCAAAAATGGCAGTGCTGAGGAACAGGGAGAGCACGGCCAGGTGAGGGAGGCAGGTGGAAAAGACTTTGTGCTGTCCCTTCTCAGAGGGGATGCTCAGCACAGCCCTGAAGATCTGCACATAGGAGAAAACAATGAACACAAAGCAACCTAATACCAAACAGGCACTAACTGCAGTGAGTCCAAGTTCCCTCAGATAGGAGTTTGAGCAGGAGAGTTTGAGGATCTGTGGGATTTCACAGAAGAACTGGCCCAGGGCATTGCCATGGCACAGGGGCAGGGAAAATGTATTGGCCGTGTGCATGAGAGCATTGAGAAAGGCACTGGCCCAGGCAGCTGCTGCCATGTGGGCACAAGCTCTGCTGCCCAGGAGGGTCCCGTAGTGCAGGGGTTTGCAGATGGACACGTAGCGGTCATAGCACATGATGGTCAGGAGGACATACTCTGCTGACATGAAGAACATATAGGAAAAGAGCTGTGCAGCACATCCTGTGTAGGAGATGTTCCTGGTGCCCCAGAGGGAATTGTGCATGGCTTTGGGGACAGCGGTGAGAATGGAGCCCAGGTCAGTGAGGGCCAGGTTGAGCAGGAAGAAGAACATGGGCGTGTGCAGGAGGTGGCCGCAGGCTACGGCGCTGATGATGAGGCCGTTGGCCAGGAGGGCAGCCAGGGAGATGCCCAGGAAGAGGCAGAAGTGCAGGAGCTGCAGCTGCC